>PVLC010050336.1:0-10028 GCA_004027655.1 Graphiurus murinus | reverse complement strand
TGCATGGACTAGGTCCTTTGATTTAATCACTTGAAAATGAGGGTGGTGTTATGTTGACTAGATTATAATAATGAGGATGGAGGTGCTAACCTAGAGTTGGGAGTTGGGCCCATTCTACCCTGGTGGAATGTTCACTGTACAATGGGAGAGGAAATGGTGATGCTGCCAGAGAAATAATCAAACTGTGCACTGCAGATGCGAACAATTTATGGAAAAAAAATGAACAACAAATCATCAATTAACGTGTGAAAAGATGCTGACTAGTAATTGAGGATATATAAAATAAGACAATGAGATTTTTCACCCATCAAATTGGCAAAAATTTAAGTTTGATAATATCCAGATCTGACAAGATATAGAGAAAAGGTTGCTCCGGTATACTGCTGGTAGGAATCTAAACTGGTATGCCCTTTTTGGAGAACAACTTGCTCATGGCTATCAAATTCAAATATGCAACCAGCACAGTGGTACACGTCTATAACCCCCATACTAGCAAGGCTGCGATCCCAGTACTTGGAATGCAGGACTGCAAGTTTGAGACCAGCCTCAGCAATTTAGTGAGACCCAGTTTCAAAATAAAAAATGAAAAAGGACTGGGGGTGTATCTCAGAAGTAGAATATCCCTGGGTTCAATCGCCAGTACCAAAGTGGAAAAAAAATTAAATGTGTGTACCTTCATCCTAGCAACCCAATCTTTAGGTATCTGAATATCTAACATAAGGAAACATGAACACTATTTGCACAAACAAGCATGTCCAAAGATATTCATTGCAACATTGCTCATGATAGTTAAAACTTGCAAGAAGCCTTACAATGTATTAATTCCAATGTGGTTAAATAAACTATACTAAATACAGCCATGCAATATGATGAAACATTTAAAAACCAGTAGATTAGTCAGGTGTGATGACACAAACCTGTAATCCCAGTATTTGAGAGGCAGAGACAGAAGGATTGCAGGGTCAAGGTCAGCCTCACCAACTTAGTGAGACTCAGCAACCTAACAAGACCCTGTTTCAAAACAAAAATAAAAAGAGCCAGAGGTGTAGTGCAGAGGTAGAATGTCCCTGGGTTCAATCCCCAGTACCCCCCCTACACACACATATACACATACCAATAGATCAATTTTTACTGTTAGGAAAAGAACTATAAGGCATACTTTGGAGCCCGGCATGGTGGCACACGCTTGTAATCCCAGCATTTGGGAGGCTGAGACCGGAGGATCCGGGTTCGAGGATAGCCTCAGCTACCTAGTGAGGCACTCCGCAACTTAGTGAAACCCTGTTTCAAAATAAAGAATAAAAAATAGGGCTGGGGGCATAGCTCGGAGGTAGAATGCCCCTGAGTTCAATCCCTAGTACCGCAAAAAAAAAAAAAGACATACTTTGCTTTTTTTTTTTTTTTTTTTTTTGCAGTGCTGGGGATCAAACCCAGAGCCCCCCTAGGACATATTTTAAACTGATCATCCCCCCACCTCCACCTCCTGAAAAAAGTTATGAACTATCTCAGTCTGCTAGGGCTGTTGCCGTAACAAAACACCTTAGACTGGATGGCTTAACACAAAAGCTGATTTTCTTTATTCTTTTTCATGAAAGTCTGAGACTGAGATGCCAGGAGGGCTTGTCACTGGCATAGAAGGTCCTGAGGAGGTTTGGAAGAGGAGGTAGACCTCAACTCAGGCCAAAGGAGTCCTTGACATCACCACAGAGAGGAACATAAAGATGGGTCAAAGTGAAGCACAGATTAAGAGAAAGCAAGAAGTCCACTCTCCAAGGGAGAGGAGAGTGCAGCTACTGAGGGACCCTCTGGCTGCACAGCTCAGCAAGGCATATTTATACATGTCAAATCTACCATATTAGCCAGGGGTGGTGGCACATACTTGTAATCTCAGTACTTGTGTTACAAATAACTTTTCATAACATTAAGAAAAAGGAATGTGTTCAAAAATTGCTTGGCAATGCAATTTTACTTTTTTGCAAAAAAGGGTGCCCCCACATATACAAGAGAGAGCACACCTGAGGAAGCACCTGGCAAGTCTTATATCCCTAACGCAAAGCCCCTCCTGCGCTGAACTCCTATTGGTGGGAGTTACAGCTTCACATTCTTCCCAGTCAGCTTCAGGGGAAGTTGGGGGAGGGTCAGCACCTACAATCTCTTGAGATGCTAATTTTGTGAAGGAATCCAAGTATTACAAGATGGCGAATTACAAGGTGGCAGATTACCAGATGGCGGTTAAAATCAAATTACTCCTTTGACAGAAAAGATACAATTATTTTCTCACACTTGGGAGGCTGAGACCAGGGAATCCAGGTTCTCGGCCAGCCTCAGCTACTGAGTGAGGCTCTCTGCAACTTAGTGAGACCCTGTTTCAAAATGAAAATTATAAACTCAGAGGTAGAATTCAATCCCCAGTACTGAAAAAAAAAAAAAATCTACCCTATGGACACTTGAGCTAACAGAGTACTTTTAGTTCTCCTTTGTGTTTGTCACTGGACGTGTTAATCATTACCTACTAGGGGTTGTTTTCATTTCTGCTTTGTTTTTAGTGAAAAATCTTTATTAATTTCCCCATCTGGTGGCTTCATTGTTCTGCTGACCCTAAATAGTACTCCATATGTATAACAATGAGAGTTTGATCAGGAGTGTGATGTGTGGATAAGTAATAAAATCCTAAAAATATAAATCACAGAGAAATCTATTTGCTGAACAAAAGCATTCTTCGATTTGTTTTTCCTTGAGGTCCAGGTCAGGAGAGAAGTTATTTACAGACCTGTGGATAACGTCTGATGACCAGTTTAACAGTGTTTGTGACCAAAGTGTATGGAAATGGACTTTATTATTTATGTGTGTGTGTCTGTGTGTGTGTGTGTGTCACTGGAGGTTGAACCCAGAGGCAGTCTACCGTTAAGCTACAACCCTAGCCTGATTTTATTTCTTATTTGGAAACAGGGTCTTGCTAGGTTGAAGAGAGTCTCACTGCTTGCTGAGGCTGTCCTCGAACCTGCGATTCTCGTGTCTCAGCCTCCCAAATACTGGGATTACAGGTGTGCGCCACCACACTCGACTCCTATTTATTTATTTTATTTGTTGGTACTGCAGATTGAACTCAGGGGCATCCTACTGCCAAGCTACCTATTTTATTTTTGAAACAGGGTCTCACTAGGTTGCTGAGGCTAGCCTCAAATCTGCTATTCTTCCTGTCTCAGCCTCTCAAGTACTGGGATTACAGGTATGCACCATGGCACAGGCTGGAAGTGTTTGCGAGGTGACCTACAGAGACACACCAGACTCCATTTGTGACAAAGAGGTCGATTTATTTACCGGCCGCCGGCTGGCCAGGACGAGCAGCCGAAAGGCTGTGTGGAATTTTGGGATAGGCCAGTTTTATACTTTTTGGTTACAGAGTTGCGGGTATGGAAAGGTTAGGTTGGTGACATTACATCATTACACCAGGTGCTCTAACAGCAACACAAACAACACAATCAACAGGGTCACTGGTGTTATTTTTATGGTAAAGGATCATTCAAAGTCATTTTTATGGTAAGGACAACCCTTTCCGGGTTTTCTGTCTTTCTAATTATGCATTCCCAGCAAGCAGATTACAGAAGCAGATAATAGTGGTCGAAATTCCTTTCTACCTCCTGGTTTAGTTACCGGAAACCTTGCTGACCTTTAGGCCAAAGACTGAGGACATTCGCTCAAGATTTCTGCCTAGAAGGGATGCATCACCTCAATATCTCAGAAGTAGACTTTAAATCATGGCTCTCCTTGATTTGTCCCACCTCTCCTTTCTGAGGTCTTCCAGCTTAGGTCGGTTTCTCCCAAGGTCTTTGTCTTTGGCATGCACATGGCCACTTCTCCCTGTTGTGCTCACCTGGCCCTGGATGAGAATGAGCAGCTCTGGTGTGACTGCCTCTTATTATGACAGTCCTATCTGTTGGGACTTTACTTAACCTTTATTTTTTTCCTTCCAGTACTAAGACTTGAACTCAGGGCTTCACACTTGCTAGGCAAATGCTCTACCACTGAGCTACATCTCCAGTCCTTTTGATTTGCTTTTGTAACAGGGTCTCACGAAGTTGCCCAGGCTGTCCTTGACCTTGCGATCCTCCTACCTCAGCCTCCCAAGCTACTGGGATTTCAGGCCTGTGCCACTGCATTCAACCTCACTTGGCCTTAATTGTCTCTTCAAGGGCCCTATCTCCAAAGACAGTCACATTAGAGTTTCAGTATATGATTTGACAGAGGTCGGGGTGTTTCGAACTCAGGTCCTTGGGTCCAGGGTCAGTAGAAATAAAAAAAAACAAAAAACAGGGACCTAGGACCTAGACAAGTTTTTATTAGGGGATTTTTCCTGGAGGCTGGTTCAAGCAAAGGACAGAGGTTTACAGCTTTAATGTCATCTAGAAGGTAGGCAGGAACTCAGGTCTCTTGATGGCATCATGTGTAGAGGTGGGATTTTTGTTGTGCCTGCCCTCTTCTTCAACACGCTGCATATGTTGCAAGTTTCATTACCATCTTCAGTCTCCACCTAGGGGGGCGTGTTTTACTATGCAGATAAGGTAAAGACAACAGTGGGTTACTTCATTTCTTCTTCTTTTTTTTTTTTTTTGGTACTGGGGATTGAACTCAGGGGCATTCTACCTCCGAGCTACACCCCCAGCCCTATTTTTTTTTTATTCTTTATTTTGAAACCGAGTCTCACTAAGTTTCGGAGTGCCTCACTAGGTAGCTGAGGCTGGCCGCGAACCCGGATCCTCCGGTCTCAGCCTCCCGAATGCTGGGATTACAAGCGTGCGCCACCACGCCCGGCTACACAGTGGGTTACTTCACTGACTGTTCTACATGTGTGTCTGCTACTTACCATCTGGGATTTGCCCCTTACAACCCAGGAAAGTCTGATATTATTATTTATTTATGTATGTATTTATTTATTTTTGGTGGTACTGGAGGTGGAACCCAGGGACATTCTACCTCTGAGCTACACTTCCAGGCCTATTTTATTTATTTTCCTTTGGAAACAGGGCCTCACTAAGTTGCTGAGGCTGGCCACAAACTTGCAATCCTCCTGTCTCCGGCCTCTTAAATACTGGGATTACAAACCACCACGCCCAGCTGTGCAATAATTTTCAGAATGAGGTAGACTATTGTCTCTCTCAGTGGCCTCAGCCTCGTCTTGGTGATTTGCTTTGTCTGGCTCCAGCTTCTTAGCATTTCTGCTGACCACATAAGCTCAAAAAGCTGAGCTGACTCCTTAGCCTCCTAGCATATTATCTTATTCCTAGAGCCTCAAAGACTGATTCACTTTTTAACTACTAATTTTCTGTTATGGCTGCTAACTTCATAAGAATGAGAGCTAGTTTGGCTGTTGTATTTCCTCTGAGAGGTTTTAATCCCCTAATATTAAGAGATACTGTTTTGCATGGGGTTCCCTGACTATTTTAGGGGAAGCACAATTCAGTCCAATACATATTCATAAACATGTCACATTTCTATAAATAAGCCAAGGACACAAAGCCAAATTATATGTTTCCAAATGTACATATTCTAGATTTGTATTGATATTAAAATTAGTTAAGGCCTGAACACACCCAGACATAAATTACTTAAATGATAAAGTTCTTGTTTTTCAGGAAAAGCCTCCAGAATCTGCTCAAAGATGGATTGGAACCAGCTTTTCAAGAATGAATCTGTTCAGAGCCAGTTCATGGTACATGCTTGTACCAGTACTTGGAAGGGTGAGACAGGAGTATTGCAGGTTCGAGGCCAGCCTCAGCAATTTAGCAAGTTTTAAAATTAAAAAAAAAAAAAAAGGCTGGGGGTGTAGCTCAGAGGTAAAATATCCCTGGGTCCAATCCCCAGTACCAAAAATAAAAACAAAATAAACAACAAAAAGAAAAAAGAATAAACCTGCACAGAAGTCAGCTCATCTGGTTAATGACCTTTTGTTGTTAAGAGCACAAAATCCCACACTCAGAACAAGATAACTGCCCTCAAAAAAAGAAAAAAGAAAAGCATGCAACCTATGAAAGGGCAGAATGATCGTTTATACCCCAAAAGAACCCTAAAACTCACCCATTCTCTCCATCAATCAACGGCAACTTCACTCTCCCTTCCTATGAATTCCCCCTCTATCAACTGATCAGGGAGGCAGATTTGAACTTGAACTTAACTAGTTCCTGGCCTCCTGGCAGGTTGATTATGCAAAAAGCCTTTTTTTTTTTTTTTTCAAAAACTGGGCTCCAGAGCCGGGCGTGGTGGCGCACGCTTGTAATCCCTGCATTCGGGAGGCTGAGACCGGAGGATCCGAGTTCTCGGCCAGCCTCAGCTACCTAGTGAGGCACTCTGCAACTTAGTGAGACTCGGTTTCAAAATAAAGAATAAAAAAAAAATAGGTCTGAGGGTATAGCTCGGAGGTAGAATGCCCCTGAGTTCAATCCCCAGTACCACAAAAAAAAAAAAAAAAACTGGGCTCCATAGTTTGGCTTCTATGTAGTTCAAGGAGCAGCCCTTGCTCAATATCAATATACAAACATTATATATATTCTATGTATTCTACATGAATACATACAAGTAGCCCATTTGTATATGTGCAGTGTGTATGTACTGTCCATGAGGCATAATTGTGCATATAAAAACATCTCCATGCCAGGCGAGGTGGTGCACGCCTGTAATCCCAATGCTTGAGAGGCTGAGATAGGAAGATCGAAGGTGGAGACCAGCCTTAGCAATTTAGCAATACTCTCAGCAACCTGGCGATACTCTCAGCAACCTAGCAAGACCCTGTTTCAAAACAAAAAATAAAAAGGACTAGGGGTGTAGCTCAGCAGTAGAATGTCCCTGGGTTCAATCCCTAGTGTCTCTCTCTCTTTCTCTCTCTCTCTCTCTCTCTCTCTCTCACACACACACACACACACACACACACACACACACACACATCTCAGAGCTGGGTGTGGGGGCAAGTGCCCTGTAGTCCCAGGTTGAGGCAGGAGGATCACTTGAACCACAGCTACCTGGGGAGGGAAGTGAGACTGAGGCTGATGGGGACTTCTATTTTATTTATATCATTTGAAAAATTTTTACATCAAGCGTTGTATTTGAACACTGTGCCATCCATACATTACAACATACAAGAAAGTTACTCGAGTAAGGACACATAGCCCTTCCAGGGCAGAGCTAAGGGTAAAGCCTGGTCCTGTGGTTGGCAAAGACCCAGCTCATTCTGTAATTTTCTGTTCTCACTACCTCTCTGTTTGCCTTTCTCCTAGGGCCCCTACCTGCCACCCTCATTAATCGCCTTTTCTTCCTCACCAAACACACTCCCATTCTTCCTCGCACCTCATTAACCTGAGCGCTCTGTTCTCCCCTCACCACACTGCTGAAGCTGCTTATAAAAGCCCTCTGTCAGGGTGAGGTTGCTTAACTACCTGTGGTACTGGTGCTGAGACAGCGAAACACACAGGGCCTGCCTGCTCTGCCAAAGCCCCTGCCTCGCACCCATGACAATGAAAGCGCTGCTGCAGCAGCTCTGATGCCCCATGGAGTCCCCTCCAGGCAGAGATCTCAGAGAGAGTACTTCATGTCTGTAAAATGACTGTGGAAAGGGGTGAACAGGGCTTTCCTTGAAGACTGAGAAGCAAAGAAATTCATGTGAGAGCCCATTACAAAGCGGAGAGCACTACAAAACTACTGACCATCATTCGGGTTTTCAAAACAACACACACACACACACACACACACACACACGTTCTGAAACGGCAGTGGATACACAAGGAAAAACACTGAAATAACCCCAAAGATGCAGCCAGACGCCAGCTTCCCTCCCACCTGTGACTGATTCCTCCACAGAGGTAGCTATTTTCTAGATTATTTTCTTAGCTCCCATCTTTAATTTATTTGTTGCTTGGTACTAGGAATTGAAGCCAGCAGCAATCTACCTCTGAGCTATATCCCCAGCCCTTTTTATTTTGAAGCAGGGTCTAAGTTGCCACATGCTGGCCTCAAACTGCAATCCTTCTGTTTCAGCTTCCCAGGTGTGTGCCACCACATTTGGCTTTACTTGTGTTGTTGTTGTTGCTGTGTGTGCTAGGTGTTGAATATAGGGCCTTGCTCATGCCATGCACATGTTCTACCATGGAGCTATACTTCCAGTCCCTCATATTCATTTTTTTTCCTAATAGTAGCACACATTGTCCTATATCTCCTATATCTTAGGGGTTTTTTTTTTTTCACCTAATAATATGTTTCAGAAATCAATCCATATGCATATATGTAATTCCATCTCACTTTTTTAGTAAAGGCTACATAGTTTCCCACTCTCAGGCCATACCAAAATTTTGTCTCCTACTCAAGTTTTCAGTTTCCTGCTTTTTCAAACTATGCTGCAATGAATTACTTCATTCAATCATCTTTGTGTGTGTTGGAGTGGGGGAAGTCACTGGGGAGTGAACCCAGAGGCATTCTACCTCTAGGCTACCCCTAGCCCTATTTTATTTTTAATTTTGAAGCAGGGTCTCACTAAGTTACAGAGGGCCCAAGTTGCTAAGACTGGCTTCGAACCTGTGATCCTCCTGTCTTAGCCTCTCAAGTACTGGGATTACAAGTGCGTACCACCATACCCAGCTCTATTTAATCTATTTAATCATCTTTGCATACATGAGTGAATATTTTGTTAGAGCATATATCTAGAAAAGGAATTTCTACATCGGAGTAGTTTTTTTTTTTTTTTTTTTTTGCACTGGGGATTGAACCCAGAGGCATTCTACCTCCAAGCCCTTTTTATTTTTGAAACAGGGTCTCACTAAGTTGCTGAGAGTCTTACTAAATTGCTGAGGCTAGCCTCAAACCTGAGATCCTCCTGTCTTAATGTCCCAAGTACTAAGATTATAGGCATGTGCCATTATGCCCCACTTAATTTTCAACGTTTTTATTGAGAAGGAGAGTATGCTGTAGAGCACATCCTAAAGCCACATACTCGCACAACCTCTTAGTGGGAGAACTTAGATGAGTCGTTTAACCAATCTGTACCACAGTTTCTTCATGTCTAAAAAGTACCTCTGTCATAGGGTTGCTGTGAAAATTCAATTAGCTAATATACACTGAATACATAGTTAGACTTTATTATTACCAAATTACCTTCAAATAGGTTAAAGTAATTTAGAGTTCCACTGTAGTGTCTTATTTCCTTGACTCAACAGCATTGCTTATTTTCAAGCCTTTTGAACTATGCCAATCTGATGGGCAAAGAGTATCTCATTATGATTTTAATGTTCTTCCTTCCTCTCTGACTGCTCTTTCACTAACTCTGTTTTTTCTTCCCTTCTGCCCTGACTCTCAAAACCTCTACCTACTTCATCACTTTTATGACCTTATTTCCTACCATCTCCTAAATAGATCCATTTCTTGTTCTCAGAATTCTTTTTTTTTTTTTTTTTTTTTGCAGTACTGGGGATTGAACTCAGGGGCATTCTACCTCTGAGCTATACCCCCAGCCCTATTTTTTTATTCTTTATTTTGAAACAGGGTCTCACTAAGTTGCGGAGGGCTTCACTAGTTAGCTGAGGCTGGCTGTGAACCCGGATCCTCCAGTCTCAGCCTCCCAAATGCTGGGATTACAAGCGTGGGCCACCATGCCTGGCTTAAATTTGAATTTTAGATGAATGATTGTTTTTGGTGTATGTCTTTCAAATTTAACTGAGTATCTGTTCTTTATTTTCTAATCAGACCACCCTACACCCTGCACCCTGTGCTCCCAATGCAATTAGCACTTTCTTATGTTGTTACTTCTGTGCATACAAGAATGAAAGCCTTGATCAGGTGATGGGAATAGTAATGGGTAAAATAGTCTTGTCCATGTTCCCATAAGTCTTATCATACACCATGAAATAGTTAATAATTTGAGTAATAAAAAAAAAAAAAACAAGGCCGGGCGTGGTGGCGCACGCTTGTAATCCCAGCATTCGGGAGGCTGAGACCAGAGGATCCGGGTTCGCGGCCAGCCTCAGCTACCTAGTGAGGCACTCCGCAAC
>PVLC010050335.1:0-10130 GCA_004027655.1 Graphiurus murinus | reverse complement strand
CGTGGGCACCTGTTCTCGGTGAGTTAGTTCGGATGTACGATCTGTCCCTTTCTAGCGTCTTTATCAAGTCCCCGGTCCCTCTCGCGTTTATAGAAGAATGTTTTAACTAGTGCATGCATTAAATTGTGTTCAGTGTTCAGGCTTGCTTTCCTTTTTATATTTTAAAAGAGCTTAAAACTGTGTCCAGGTGGGAGAAGAGCTAATGGACTCAATCCCCCTCTGTTCTGATGATCCTGGTTATTCTGGCAACCCCTCAAACTGCACTGGAGAGATACATTGGTGCCTATTTATGTAAATCTGACTTGTGTTCTTGGGAATTCGGGGTTTAATTTCTTCTCTCTCTTTTTTTTTTCCATTGCAATAAAAACTTTTCCCATGTGAGAATCATATTTCTGCTCAGGCTAATAATCAAACATATCTATTAAGGGCCTAATTGTATCCAAAGCTGACATAGGGCAAAATGAAGGGATTTCAAAGCCTGGCCTTGCCTCTCAGCCTTGTATTCTGAGAGAGAGAGAGAGAGAGAGAGAGAGAGAGAGAGAGAGAGAGACAGCACTTTTGCCTAAACACTCCAGGGCACCGTGGCTATTGCCATCAGATATTGCTGGGTCAGATGTGCTCCAAGGACTTCGGATCTACTGTAACTACTGACTCCAACAAAAGCCCTGTAAGGCCATTGCTGCTGGGTGCCCGTCTTACAGATGGGCAACTGAACAGGAGAGGGTTCCATGCCTTGCCAAAGTGCCACAGCTGCTAAAGGCGGACTTGCACCATGGAGCAGGGTCTGGGCGCTGCGGTGTGTCCTCTGCAGAGCGTGCCGTGTGCACTGTGGGTCCTCGGTGTCTGCAGCACCCCCAGGTCCTCGTACAGACCTGTCTTGTCCCCAACACAGGGGCCTTCCACCGGAGCCTGTTGAACACATGTAATAATAATGGAAGGGCTGGGTTCATTGGACCCAGGTAGCTGTTCTTCCTGCCCCTAAAGTCTCAGAGTTCCTCTCTCTCTCTCTCTCTCTCTCTCTCTCTCTCTCTCTCTCTCTCTCTCTCTCTGTATTAGTTCCATAGCATTGAAGAGAAAAAGAAATGTTAGTGGTTTCTTGGATGGGATTCTGGGAAAGTGGGATTGGAGGGAAGTGTAGCTGCAGGAGCACTTCCCAGAAAGCCACAGATAAAACAGACACGGACGTAAGCGAGGCCAGGAGGCACTGCAGGAGCATGATCTTTATAAGCTCAATCTAGTCTTTGATAAAGAATTTTCTAAACTAACTGGGTGTGGTGCCACACACCTGTAATCCCAGTACCTGGGAGGCCGAGACAGGAGGATCGCAGGTTCAAGGCCAGCCTCAGCAACTTTGTGAGACCCTCTGCAACTTAGCGAGATCCTGTTTCAAAATAAAACATAAAGCTGGCTTAGGGGTGGTGGTGATGTGTCTCAGAGGCAGAAAGCCCCTGGGTTCAATCCCTAATACAAAAACAAAACAAAACCTTTTTTCTAAACCAAAATGGAGACTAAATATTCTCTTTAAACATCCATAAAACATTCACAAAAATAAAACGTGACTTGTGCTGAGAATAAAATCCCAACAGATTCTAAGAAGCAGAACCCTCCATGGCCACCTTTGCTGCTGCGCTCCATTAAAATGTGAAACTAGCAGTAAAGCGTGGGGGGAAACCTTTTGAAATGGGGGTCGCTATGGCGTGAGTGTCCCCCCAGAGTTCTTGTGTTGTAAACAATCGTCAGTGCTCTAGAGAGCCGGGAGGTGGGGTGCGATGTGCGGTGATTAGGTCCCTAGGGCTTGGCCCCCGGAGTGGCCTGATGCTGCTGTTTCAGGAGTAGGTTCATTAGGTCAAGAGGGGGCTGGTCATAAAAGCGAGTCTGGCCCCTCTGGCCTGTCTACCTCTTTCTGAGGATGCAGCCTGGAAGCTTTTATCAGAAACGGGCCCCTTGGACTCGGTCTTCCCAGCCTATATATAACAAATCTCCAAAAGCTATAACAAATAAATCTATAACAAATAAATCTATAGCTATAACAAATAAACTCTTCTCTTTATAAGTTACCAAGTCTGTGGTATTCTATTATAGCAGCATAAAACAGACATGGTAAACATCCATCTTTTTAATTTGTTCTGTATTATTATTATTATTATTATTATTATTATTATTATTATTATTGCGGTACTGGGGATTGAACTCAGGGGCATTCTACCTCTGAGCTATACCCCCAGCCCTATTTTTTATCCTTTATTTGGAAACAGGGTCTCACTAAGTTGCGGAGTGCCTCACTAGGTAGCTGAGGCTGGCTGTGAACCCGGATCCTCCAGTTTCAGCCTCCAGAATGCTGGGATTACAAGGGTGAGCTACCATGCCCGTCTGCAATTATTATTTAGAAATGAGGGAGAACTGCCATGCACGTAAATAGATGTGTGGAGGAAAGTCTTACGGGGTAGTGGCTGGAGATGCAAAGAATGAACTGGATGGAAGGTGGAGCTGAAAGAGCTCAGGAGGGGACCCTCACTGCCTGGGACCCAGCCTTGCTTTGCCTGAGCAAGACCTTGTCTTATTTACATTGGATCTCAGGACCTACAGAGACCCACACAAGCCAAGTGATGATTTTTAGCAAAAAACAAAACAACAGCAAAAAACAAACAAACAAAAAAACCAACCAACCAACCAACCAACCAACCAACCAACCAACCAACCAACCAACCAAAACCTATGTTCAGGCCTGTCTGTTCAGCATGCGATCCTACTCAATGGGGGCATTGATGTTTAGATTCAATCCTTTCCCATCTTCAGCAAGCACCGAGTTCTGAGAAGCGATGGCCATCTGACATTTTTATATAACTCTGCAGCTGACAACACTTTTTAGTGTCAATTTTCTAGTTTCGATCCTTGAAACAAGATTATTTTTCCTATTTTTGAGATGCTTAAACCAAGGTTTAACTATCCACGGTCACAACTGGTAAGTGGGAGAGCTAAGATTTGGATCCAACTATTCTAACAGAAAATTGAAGAGGCAACAAAGATAAGAGAAAATAAGCTAGCTTTTATCGAGCGCCTCATAAGTGCTAAGCACCGTGCTACGTGATTTTCTATAATTATTACCTTATTTTCTCTCACAAGAACTTTGCAAGGATATTGATAGTCCGTATCAGTTTTCTGTACCAGTGAGGAAACCGGATGGGAATCTGCCCAAGATCACATGGCCAACAAGCAGAGGACCCTGAACTTGAACCCAGGTCATGGGTCAAGGATCACTTCTTTTTACGCTACCCCTCAGCCGACCCCAAGTTCTCAAATTAATCAGCATCAGAGTACTGGCAGGTGAAATTTCAGTGCAATTTAAATCTGACCCGGATCCTTTCTCCGGGAGGATGCTGCTTTTGTAATTTGAAAGCGATACTTTACGAAACTAACTGAGCTAAGGAAGTATTTGAGAAAGCGAAATACTATTGATTGCTTAATAGCTGCTATATAAATCACCCTGGGACACAAATGCGCCTTAGTTCTTTAAAGAGCAAGAGCCCCGTATCTTCAGGAAGCTGAAAAATGATGGCAAGATGTGTGTTAGAACCCAGCAGTAGAGATTCACAACAAAGGTGGTTTATAAATATTTCATAGGCTTCATAGTTGACCTATACTTCCAGATTTTATAGACATCATAATCAGTTATTTTAAGAGAATATCTAGAAGAGGCTCTTAAATTCTGATAGGTAAATACAATACTATTACAAAGGCACAAATCCTCAGGATTAATTTTAAGTGAACCATAGTCTAAAAGATATCAATTTATTGATTTAAGAAATAGGTTTGGAGACAAAAGCAATTCTTGGATACCGTCATACGGCAGAATGAATAGTTTTAATTATTGAGTGTGACACCCGCTCTGTGTTTGCAACAAAATTTACAGCCATAAATTTAAAAGCTACTTAGTGTTCCATATTTTAAAAGTGTACTGAAATTGTGATCAATTTCCACCCACACAAGAGCACTGCCTTGAAAGAATACACTCTACATTCCCCTTCTTTTTTTCAGAATTAAAAATAAAAACCGAGTTTATATTAGAACGCTGAATCAGTTAGTAAGGAGGCTTGTTTATGCATTCTTCTAGTCATTCACGAGTTCCAGAGGGCTTTGTAGAGTAGCTCCCAGGTACCTTATGGTTAGTAGTTTTGGGTTCAGGGGATGAAGCGTGGGTAAGATGGGGTGAGTCTAGTGCATGAATTCGTTTCCCTCGCCATTTTATTTGGCGATGTTCTGGCTTAGATCTGGAATATCCCTCCAAGGTTCACGCGTGGAAAGCTTGATTCTCAATACAGTGATATTCAGATGTGGGGCTCTTTGAAATTGATGGGATCATGAGGTCTCTGACCTCAGCCATGGACTGATCCATTGACGGGTCCTAGTTCCTGGCATTATTGGGGGGTGGGAGAAATGGGAGGAGCTGGAGCCTCGTTGGAGGGAGTGGGGCCCCGGGGGCATGCCCTTGGGAATTGCATCTTCTCCCCAGCTCCCCTCTCCCTCTCTCTACTCTCTGACTGGCATGAGGTGAGTGGCTCGGTCCCACCACATCCTTCCTTCGCCATGCACTGCCTCACCACAGGCCCAGAAACAATGCAGCCAGATGACCACTCCCCTCCCTTGCTCCTTTCTACGCCCCCACTACCAATCTCTAGGTTATGACTGATCTATCTCTATTGTTATAAATTAGCATGCATTTTGTAGGATTTTATATAACAGGAATCATATGGTATGCACTATTTCATCTGACTTCTTTATTTTTTTTATTTTTATTTTTTTTTTTGGGGGTACTGGGGATTGAACTCAGGGGCATTCTACCTCCGAGCTACACCCCAAGCCCTATTTTTATTCTTTATTTTGAAACTGAGTCTCACTAAGTTGCGGAGTGCCTCACTAGGTAGCCGAGGTTGGCCGCGAACCCGGATCCTCCGATCTCAGCCTCCGGAATGCTGGGATTACAAGCGTGCATCACCACGCCCGGCTTCATCTGACTTCTTTAACTCAGCATAATTATTTTAAGATTCATCCACATTGTTGCACTGTTGTATTAATAGTTTATTTCTGAGTAGTATCCCATCCTGAGGCTGTAACTTATTTATTCAGTCACTTGTTGATAGGCAACTAGAAACTTGTGTTTCTAGTTTTGGTCTATGACAAGTGAATCTGTGGTGAACATCTGTATGGGTCTTTGAGTGGATTTAAGTTTTCATTTCTCTGGAAATGAAGCAGTGTAATGACTAATTCATATGGTAGGTGTATAACTTGTAAGAAACTGAACTGTTTCCAGTTATTATTTAGGTATCCCAGAATGCACCGGATTCCTCCCTTTTACCACCCTGAGCACTCTGGTTGCTCCTCATTCTCCCCACCACGCCTACGGCCAGTTGTTTACTTTTTAGCTACCTGTCATTTGCCAATATTTCCCCCAAGCCTGCAGCTTGTGTCTTCGTTCTTTTAACTATATATTTTGAAAAGCTGAAAGATACATAGAGTTGAACCTATTCAATTTTTCTAAACCCGGCCAGATAATCTCTGCTCGATGGAGTTTTAAATCAGGCCAAGTAATTATTGATGTGGCTGGCCTTCCACCTGCCATTTTGCTATTTGTTTTCCTACAACCCATGACTTTTTTGTTCCTATGTTTCTTTTTTTTATATTAAGTAGATATTTCCTGGTATAATTTCCTCTTCTGTTCTTTGTGTTACTGTTGTCATATATGCTTCATCTATATATTTTACAGGCCAAATGATACAGTTTTGTAGTTATTACTTTTTAAAGTCTTACTTCTTTTAAAGAAGTTAAGAAGAAAATGTAAGTGTAGAGTCTTTTGTATTATCCCTCATGCTTATCACATTGGTGTGCATTTATCATTTATGCGACATAGTACATTCCAAACTCAATAGCCCAACTTTATAGTTGCTGTTTGGGCAATTGTCTTTTAAATGAATTAACAGAAGAAAACAGAAAAGATATATTTATAGCATGCTTTTAATTACCTATGTAATTACTTTACTGGTGCTCTTTATTTCTTTGTGTGGATTTGAGTTATAGTCTGTTTTCTTCCAACCTGAAGAACCTCCTTTAGTGTTTCTTGGGCTAAAAGTTTTTTGCACTCTGCTCCAAATGAAGCCAGCCCTCTGCCACACCCTGGTAGACCTATTTCACCATGGAGCTGGGGATAGGCTGTGGAGGAAGAGAATGGCAGTAGCCTTAGGATAAAATTTCATAGGATCTCACTGCACCTTCCAAGCTTCAAGACCTGGAGATTTTTTTTTTTTTTTTTTTTTGTAACTACTTCTTAATTTGTTGTCTGTGTTTGGTCATTTTGTAGTAGTTCTGAAATAATTGTTTTTGACCATTTCATCCAGTTCTGTGCTGCTTTTTTTTGGACAGAGGATTTGCTAGAGATGTTCTCTCAGTCATTCAGAAGTCTAAAATTACCATCTTGTTGATGTTTTTAGTCATTCTATCAGTTCTCTGTTCCCTTCTACCTCTTTTGTCTCTTTTGCCTTTTTTGTTTTTCATTTCTATTTTTCTCCTTTGTCAGTCAATTTACTAGCTACTATTTCCTGCTGAGTTTTTTTAGTGATTGCTTTAAGGTTTATTTTATATATATATATATTATATTATATATATTATATTATATATATATATATACATCCATATATATATGGACGTACTTACAAGTATATACTGGTTTTTGTGATGCCATTGTCATGTATTTTATTTCTGCCTATATTACAAGCCCTATAATACTTTGTTATGTTTAATTTAAATGTAGATTATCTCTTGAAGAGATTAAAACAATAAGCTTTGTATTTATCTATGTAGTTATTATTTCTGGTGCACTTCATTTCTTTGTGTAGATCCGCATTTCCCTCTTGTATCATTTTCCTTCTGCTGGAAGGACTTCCTTTAACACTTCTTGTTCAGGTCTGCTGCTGATGAATTCCTTGAGCGCACGCATGTGTGTGCATGTGCATGTGTATACATTGCCTTTATTTTGAAATATATTTTGGCAGATAAAGAATTTTAGGTTAAGAGACTTTTTTTTTTTTTAGTCTTCATTTTAGTATTTCAGAGATGTCTTCATCGTCTTATTAACTTGCATGGATTCCATCAGGAATCTGCTATCACCTATCGCTTTGTTCCTCTGTATGAAATGTTTCTTTTTTTTCTGGCTCTTACTAAAATTTTTTCTTATCACACATTTGTTCTTATCACTCCTGATTCAATTATGATATTCATTTGGTGTAATTTTATTTATGTTTCTCGTGCTTGGGTTTTTTTGAACTTCTTGCATTTATGAGTTTATAGTTTTGTTAAATGACTGGAAAGAGTGCGGCCATTATTTTTCAAATATCTTTCTTTTGCCCCTTTCCTCTGGTGATTGCAGCTACAAGAACATTACGTGCTATTCTCTGCTCTGTATAAATTTTGAGAACTGTTCTCTCTAATCCTCCCAGCAACTCTGGTTTCCTCTCATGGATGGTCTCATCAATACTCAGTTGAGTATTTCAGTAGAACCCGCTGTAGATCTCCAGAGTTCTCTTTTTTTCATATCTTACCACCTTTATGATACTCCTTCCTGGCGCCCTTTAGCTGTTTTGTCTTCTAGGATCCCCTGCTCAGTCCCTCAGTCCACTGGCTCTGCCTGAATTTCCTCTTAGGTCCTGCAGCCCAGAAACTTTATCCAGGCCAAAAGTAGGGGAACTTATAGCACATGCTTGATTAGTTCTCCAGCTCTCAGGGATGGGTTTTTGTTATTGTTGTTGCTTTGATATGCAATGTCTTGAGTGTCATTGTTTCATGTAGTGTATCTTGCTTTTTACTTACTTCTGATAGGAGAGGAAATCCAGTCCCTATTACTTTATATTGAAGCAGAAGTTTGATTTACATTCCTTTGAAAGGACCCTTTTGACACTATACCTGCTATGTGTATGGTCCTGCGATGTTTGTTTGTTTGTTTGTGAAGGAGGAAGCAGAAAAGGGGCAGGAGGTAAACTGCAGAAGTGGCAAGACATGATCAGCCCACAAGGAAGAATCTATACTTTAACTAGAAAGAGAAGATAGGGTCAGTAAAGCTACCAAGGAAGATGAAGACTCAGAAACATATTTTCAACAAATATTTATTGAGACTCTGTTCTAGTCGTTGTGAAGAGGGGGGTGAGTCAGACAGACACCGTCCTTCCCTAAGTGAGGTTTATATTTCAGTGGGAAAACAGAAATAACAGATAAAGAACCGTAATCTTAGGCAGTAATAAGAACAATGGAGGAAGATTAAACAGGGCAAGTAGACAGAATTCCTGGGGTGCTGTTTTACAAGGGGAAGCCTTTTTGAGACAAGGCCAGTAGACCTGAAATCGATGGAGCGAACAGTAAGAACACATGACCTAGGAATTCCAAAGCAGGAGATTTCTTCCCAGTGGGGTGATCCATCGGGGAAGGCCCATGAAGGTTGAGTTTGAATTTCCATACGATTTTCTTAGAGAATGGTCCATTCTGAGGGAGGGCAGTGATAAGAAAGGGAAAGGCATTTGGGTAGGGCAGAGAGTAAAGATGTTTGCCTGGAGCAGAAAAGTTCTGGTGAACAGGGTAGAGGAAGCAAGGTGGAGGGTAGCTTAGGATTAAATGGCAGGAGACTCCAATGGACAGGGTGGAGAGCGAGGCCTCTGTTTTGCTAGAATTGTGCAGGAAATCAAAGCTTTAGGAGCACCACTTACATCTCCATGTGATAAACTAGGAGCATAAGTGAGAAGCACAGTGCCAGGTGGGAGCCTGGCCAGCAGTGGCCATGTGGGTGGTCGTGTGGGATCTTGAGGGGGACAGGAAGGTGGCAGCACAGCTCAGAAAGGGAATTAGCAGTGCTCAGACACTTGATGGGGTGTGGAGGTCCAGGATGCCACTGACGTTTAAATTAATTGTAAAGGTTTACTCAGGCACTATAGAATAAGATGGATACGGAGTCTTTCCACAAAGAAAGACCCAACTGAAAGATACCAGACTGTTGATTCCAAACTAGTTTTCCCCACCCCCTGTATCTTTTCTTGATCCACTGAGAGGAGGACAGCAATGCCATCCAGCTCTTGCGATATAACAGACTCGATTTTCAAGAGGACAGCTCAAATCCAGCATCTTTGGGGGAAAAAAAAAAATCTGCGACATTCCACTTCCCTGCCAAGTTGAGACATCACATTACAAAAACCAACATTTTCAGAAAGAAAGCCGAAAGCCTTTTCAGTTTTCCCATCAGAACAAAGATTTCCGAAAAGACAGAGGCAAGCTTCTTCAGCTACGGAAAGCCAACTGTGCTGGAGGGACAATGGCAAATGAACGGAGGGAAAATGCAGCCAAATGAAATGCGGCAAACAACCGCCGTCCTCCAAATGGTCAATCAAAAGCTGGAACAACTTGAACGTAACAGAAGTCTATTATGAAAATAATGATCTCAGGACAAGGGACACTTAATGATTTGCAAATTTAGGTACACAATAAATATTCATCTGTGTCCAACTGGTCACTTTCGAGCTCTGACCATTTTTGTAGGGCTGAGAGTATTACCTGAAACAGCGGGCACACTTTTAGAGTGAGGGGGGGAAACAAATAATCCATCTTCAATTTTAATTTCAGTACAATTGCAGAATACAGTGGTACACTGTAATGTGAATGATACACCGAGGGTATCTCTTTTACATTCCAGAGTATCTCACTGTTTGGGCAGAATGGTACTCTTACTGGAATTGTTCACAAAGCAACCTATTATGTGGTGAGAGGTACCCTCCGGGCACCATTGAAATTAATATGAAAGGAACAATCAAGAATGCCAAATGCAGTGCATAAAGCCAGGTAGGTGGTGGAAGACAGATAAGCAGCCTAGGAGGTTTAAGTTTCAGAATCGGAAGCTGCAGAAAGATGAGTTATACAATTCACATTATAACCACTCGCGATTTTAGAATGGGTAATGAAAAGCTCATATAGTTAAGTATTGAATCCATAAAAACACACAAAAAAGCTTTGCAGCACAAGGGAACTAAACGATGGGTAAATAGACAAAGGAGATAATCAGAGAGCAGGAGGAGAAGGCTGGACAGGCTTTCACAAAATTCATC
>PVLC010050334.1:0-10126 GCA_004027655.1 Graphiurus murinus | reverse complement strand
CCTGTATTTCTTTATTTACTTTGTCATACTTTATCATATGACTTATCACTTGACCTGTCAGGATATTGAGAATCAGAAGAAATGCTCATTTATAGAATCCAACATATTGGCCTCTTTTACTTTTTCAGTTTTTCTCTAGTTGTTAGTAAAAGAAAGAGAATATATAACTTAGTTAAATTAATATTATTGGGTTAGCTTACTGGTATGGTGGCAGGAGTGAAAACAATAAGACTTAAGGCATCCATTAATTGATCTAACAATACTTATGGAAGCTCTAATGATTGTCTGACACATTCTTTGCCTTTAGGAAGTTGTCTGTCATGAGCATCAACCGGCAATTTCACTGTATCATAGCATATGCTACTTTAGAGGAAATATGTGCTGCTGTAGGACCACAGGAAGCAATTTTCATCTGAATTTAGGATGAGATTGAAGAAAAAGCAATTTCAAAGCAAAGACCAGAAGGAAAATAACAACAGAAGGTATCCCAAGGAAGAGAGGGGGAAGTGTGCTCCAAGGGAAAGACAAAGAATTAGCAAGGACTCCAAATTAAGAGAAGGCACAGTATCCCCAGGGAATTACAATATGCCAACCAATATGTAAGCAGGTACCTTTCCTCTCAGAGGCATTGAGGTTAATCTAATCTTTAGGAGCCCTGGCTATATACCTACTTCTAATATTAATTTTATTATTGAAGATGATTGCATTATTTAGAGAGTAAGAATGTACTTCTATTTGATATATAGTGATTATAAAACATGATTTGGAGTACGTACCCAATTAAGCATGTTTACATGTATGCATATATCTGACTAGGTCTTGAAAATAATGACTTTAAGAAGACAGAAGTTTATTTCTGTTTCACATGAAGCTCTTGACCTAATCAGTCCAAGGCTGCTGTGGTCTTCGTATTCCAGGGACCATTGCTCACTGTCTGTGGCCTCCATTCATGACCTTAACTCATGGTAGGGTGGCTCACTGGAGAAAGTACTGAAGTCATATCTACCTGCTAGCAGGCAGAAAAAAGGGGGACAATAAAAAAGATAAATAAAGGCAGATATTAATAAAAAATAGCAACACAGTACAGCTCTGCTTATTAATGGACCAAAACACACTTTCATGGTGACACTAAGCATTGATTGGAGGCCAAGAAATGAGGTCATTATTCAAAGTGGCAATTAGTCCCGATAAAAAACTGTTAATATTTACAAAAGAGAGAATAGATTCTAAAGGATGACCTGAAGCTTCAAATATTATATTCATATTGCTATATGTGTGCTTATAAGATAATTCTTACAAATGCACATGTCTATAAGTTTAAAAGATGAACCACAGAATGTGAAATTATCTGAAAGTTAGAGACTTCCCAACACTATACAATTTTTAAATTAACAATTATCTGTTGACCTGATTGTTGAGCCAATAAAATCAGTTTCATACAAAATGTATAAAATAGCAATTCACATATTCAGTCAGTTGTTTCAAAAGGGGAATAGAGGCACTCATCTATCGATAGCAAACTAAAGTACCTAAGAACCTTAAAAAGTTTGAGTAGTTATTAACTACCCATATAATCACTTTAGTCCCTGAAATATTTTTCTAGAGTATACTTTATTTCAGATTGTTTATATGATAACCATGGATGTATGTGAAAATAATAGCTCATGCCCTATTTATGTGGAGTGGCATGTCTCAAAGGTATATGACAATTGTCCAGGAAACCTGGGTAATTTTTAAATGGTTTTGCTTGTATAACTTTAAAGAAAACATGTTGGACCTGAATTATCTAGGCAAGTGCAATTACAATAAAGCAAAACCTGTGACATTAAGTGAGGTAGAATTCCAATAATTGTATGGGGTGGTATTGTCAGCTACTAAATTAAGTAAAAAAGAACCATTTTTATATTTTCTAAATGCAACCTATTAAAAGGAAATATTTAATATTATATCTGTTAAGGCAAAGTTTCTAAAAAACAATTCTCCTAAATTTTAACCATTGTTGGTCATTTTTTTTTTTCTTTAAAAGAGTACAGTTCCCACATGATTTAGTTAACAGAGGCCTAACCTGGGAAGAGATGAGTGAATATAAGGAGGACTTTTCACTCCTCATGCCCATTTGCCTAATATAGATGGTTGTCAGGTCATAGCTCTCTTGTTTTCTTAATTGCATAATAGCAAATATCATAGAAAATTTAAATTGTGTTCCACAACATAGCCCATGTAACTTCAATCATATATCATATTTTATTATACTTCAGATTCTTACAAAATATATTATTTCTTTGGATTTTTGGACTTTGGGGAGAATTATAAAAGAATATAGGCATTCTGGGGTATACCACCCAGTAGCAAGTTTCAGTTTTCTCCTGGATATACTCAATATCTCTGGGACATTCATGATCAGGGAGTTAAGCTGGCATTTTAAATATTTGCTCACTCTCTGGGATTAAATATTTGGAGACAACAATTTATGATGATTTTCTTAATATTGAGAGATTGGTCTGTGTTGTTTTTTAATACTTCACTGTGGTTTTGTAGACTTAAAGTCTTTGAACAATTATATCAAGTCTTTACTTTGATAAGTATAAAATATATGATGTAGTAAGGACAGAATGATGTTAGCAATTACTCTATGCATTTGGGATATGTAGATGTGCAAACCATGAAATTTAAGGACAATATAGTCACTTTTGAACTTAAATGATCTATATTGGTTCCCCCTTAGTTAAATGTACCAGAAAATTGCCAGTTTTCCACATTACTCCAAGCTCTATAAATCTGGATAAAGAGGGCATTTTAAACAGAAATTGGTGAAGATAATATTTTAAAGGTCACAAGAGACATAGTATAAATGGTTTAAAAATTAGAATTTCCCATATCTTCCTCAAATTGGTGGCAATTGGGTACCATGCCTTGATCATTTCCTGGTACCTGTTCTAGATGGCAGGAAAACTGTTCTCCTATCTGTTTTACTACTAGTAATCTGTATAGTTTTTAATAGGTGTACTTAACCAGCCAAATTGTGTAAAGACACATTTACTTGGCTGCTAAGGCTTGGGTGTGGTCTGAGTGTCTACCAAATATCCACTGTAATTAAAAGTTTGGAGCCAGGATAGTGGTGTTGAAAGTTGGGTCCTAATGAGAGAATCTTAGGTCACTGGAGCATGGGGTAGTTTAGTCTGCATGTTAATCCTGGGTAGTTGCTGTGTGAACCTTGAGTTCCTGAGAGAGGACTATTATAAAAGGCACAAACCTGACCCTGCCTGCCTTCTTTTTCTTCTTGGTTCAGGATGTAATCACTTGCTTGCTCCCACAGGCACTCCTGCCATTGTTATCCATCATGATGGGTTGCAGCCAAGAACCAAGCCAAAGGCAGCACCATGCCCTTTGAACTTTCAAAACTATGCACTAAATAAACCTCTTCTCTTTATAAAGTTAGATGTCTCAGGTAGCTCATGATAGTGATGAAAAACTTACAACACATAATGCCTTATTTTCTGATCCATTGGCGATATGAGACAAGGGGCAGCAAAGTAGAGCCCATGCAACAAATCCAGCTAGCCTGCCCATCTCACTGTGCAAATAAAGTTTGGTTAGAACACAGCTCTTCCTATCTGTTTGCACTTTGTGGCTGCTTTTGTGCTATGTAGCATAGCTCAGTAGTTACAACAAAGACCAGGGAACCCACAAAGCCAGAACTATTTACTTATCTGGCCTTTTCAGAAAAAGTTCAATGACCTCTGCTGTACCAACTCTACTATTGTCATGCTGACACGTCCCACCGCGGCTGGGCAGCAGTTTCTGATCATTAATCATGCTTTGTGTGAGCTCAACATTCCCTCTGAATGTGCCATAATCCAACACTGTAAAGCCTTTCTATGTAAGAAAGTAGAGGAAGAGAGCTGGTCTAATATGACCGGCTCTCCAAATAGAAAGCAGATTTCTCTTGGGCAATCAGTTTGCCATCTTTTGTGAGCATGAAATTCATTTTATAATTTTAGGGAGGAAAATGTGGTCATAAGCATGGGAAAAAGTTTTAAAATATCTTATATTCTGTAATGTGATCTACCTTCTCACTGTTTATTTCAACTCAATAATAAAATATAACTCCCAAATGTGAAGAACTTTCCTGGGCTGTGAAATTGATAAGATCCAGACTCTTCATCTGGCAAATTCTCTCAAGCCTCCTCCCTCCCAATTCTCACCCTACTTTCTTTATATAAATTTGAATGAAAATAACATTCCTTTAAATTTGGGGGCTTCTGATTTGCCTATATGATTTTTTGCTGTTTTGGTAAAATAAAAAGTTCGTACAATTTATTTTGCATATAATTTAATTAAATAAAAAAGTAACATAAAACAAACCAAAATGACCCACAGGCCCTAATAGTTCATAAACAACTTCTATTTTCTCAAAGTAGATATACCGTTAAAATAACATGGCATATAAAGTTTAAAGGAAAGAAAATAATTTGTTGCTGTTTGCTACTATATTCTTGATTTGATTCTACATAATCTATTATTTACTCATTCAGTAGAGGGTTACTCCATGCCCCATTATTTCATCTTCTTTCCCATTCTCAGAGTCAGTTGCTCATCACCCTACAATTATGTAATATCTCTGTGAGTGTTGCTATCCCTTCCTTGTCTACTGTTGAAACCTAAGAAATGCCAGAGCAGTTATTTTGTTAAATGCCTCAATCTCAACTTTTATCATGTTATATGTCAAACTAAGTATAACATGGTTTGCTAAAAAATTGATATCAACCTTATTTGAGTAAGTTAAATAAAAAAAAAAAGAGAGATGAGGGCATTAGGCAAGATGGCACAAGGAATTCATGCTGTTTGATGTATCCCTCCTCAATTTTAAATACAATAAAAATGAAACTCAGAATTGAAGGCAAATGCCACATACCTATCCCCTTATTTTTAGACCCAGAATTATATATGAGAACTGGGTAGTTGGCATGTATTAAATATCAGGAACCAATAAAGTACTGTGCTTGAATAAAGGGACCAGAACTTGAAGCTATAGACCACACCTGAAATAGGACCCCAGGGAACTTTAGAAACTGAGGGACTAAAGGAAAACTTGAGGACAAGCAGAAAATGAGTCAAGACATCTGCTGGTTCAGTATGTCCAACATTTCTGTAAGAAATGTTTAGCATGTTAAAAATTTAGGTTGTGCCCTAGATGACAAGACATACAATGTCAATGTTCAAACCAGCAGAAGCAAACAAGTAATAAAGAAAACCTTATCACCTCCAACATAAGACAGGAAAAGGCAGGAAGAGAAGAATAAATAAAAAGACTAGTAAACTGAAAGCACAAAATCATAGTTATAAAAATACAGTGATTCAGCCAGGTGTGTTGTGGCACATGCTTGTAATGCTAGTACTTGGGAAGCTGAAACAGGAGGATTGCAGGTTCAGAGCCAACTTCAACTACTTAGTGAGACTCTGTTTCAAAATAAAGAATAAAAAATTGGGCTGGGGTGTGGAGCTCAGAGGTTGAATGCCCCTGGGTTCAATTCCCAGTACTGAAAAAAAAAAAAAAAAGGCAACAACAAAAAACAGTGATTCAATTAAAATGATGTAAATAAAATAATTATAAATAAACATTATATATTATAAAATAAAAGCATTATACTTTATAAAATAAAAATCTAGATTTTTTATGAACTTTGACAAGATGATATTAAAGCTCATTTGAAAAAATACTTTACAATCAATAAGGAAAAGAAAGCTGCCATAACAGTGCAAAGCATTATTTGCCTTAACAGGCAAAGTATTATTTAAAGCAATAAGAGGATATCTTATTCCTTCTTTAGCTTCTATAACAAAATACCTGGGATTGGGAAATTTATAAAGAGCAGACATATATTTTCTTACATTTATGGAGCCTGAGAAATTCAAGATCAAGGCATCAGCAAGTTGGGTTGTATGATGAAGGCATATCGTCCAGAGGAAGTAGAATGCTATATCCTCACATATAAGAAAAACTGTAAAACAAGGTACATGAACAATACTATATGATATCTCTTTTACAGTAGCCTTAATCCTATTAAAGAAGAAAGGATTATCATAGTTGAGTAACCTCTTAAAGATCCTACCTATTAATGCTATCACATTGACATTTGAATTTTGGAAGGACCATATTCAAACTATAGCAGAGGGATATTACATAACAATTTTATAACTACATAACTACCCACCAGGAACATACAAAAGTTATATCCCAAGCACATTATCTGAATTATATAAAGCACAAAAGAAATAAATTACAAGGAAAATTAGCAAACCCACAATTTAACTCAGAATATTAGAAAGAATAGATTAAAAAAGTGTAATGATCTGAGATACTTGCACAACAAATTAATTGACTAGACCTAATACAAACCTAGTCATAGAATCTTGTACTTAAGAATCATTTCCATAGAGAATATTTTGGGGATATAATTTACTAAATTACTACTACCAGAACAACTTTCCAAAGAAGTATCATACAGTCACAACACATCTGAGGATTAGGCAATTAAACAAGATATCACTAATAAATGTTTTTTTTTAATGGCACATTTGGAAACTTTGAAAGACAAGCAACTTGCCAGTTTAAATGAGAAATGGAAATTATATGTTATTTGTCACAGAAAACAAAATATGAGGGTTATCTTTCAATGAGAGGGGATTTCATAACCTTAAATTTATTTATTAAAGATCAAACAAGCTATTATTGTATTCAGTTGGAATAGTAAAAGAGAACAGAATGTACATTAAAAATGTCAAGAAGACAATCAAGAACTGAGAAGAAATTAATGAAAAAGAATAAATAAGGAGAAAGCTGGTTCATCTAAAAAACTAATAAAGCAGACAAACTTATAGGAAAGTATATGTTACTTGTTCAGAGGAACCAAAACTAACACCACATGTGTATCTATGTGTCATTTGGGTCTAGATCTATGTCTATATCTATATTTACATCAATAGCTATAGATAATCTATCACTATATTAACTATATACATATCTTAAGCATTTCTGAAATTGGTCCAGACAGTTCTTTGGTAGAAGGAGTTATACCATTCATTGTAGGATGTTTAGCAGAATCCCCGGTCTCTTTCCTTTTAGTGCCATTAGCATCCTCCCTCCCCACAGGAGTGGCAAAAAAAAGATTTCTACAGACAGTGCCAAATGTCCCCTGGGAGGAAAAATAGTCCTGAATGAGAACCACTCTATTATGTATACAATATACATTTGTAGATGTGTAATTTGTGCCTTTATCTTCTCTGGTCCCAATGAAAAAGCCCACACATAGGAAATGTAAGTTTATATGCTTTATTTAATTAATGAGTTAGCCTACCTGTGACTAAAGTTTTTCTGTAAAACAAAAAATAGTTATTCCCACCTTGCCTTTTGTGCTATTTTTCTAGATGCTGAAAGGAGATATAAGAATTAAAAATCTTTGAAAAAATAAAATATATAATGAGATAAACATAAAACAATAGCATAAATATTAAATAATTGGATGCTATATAACTATTGCACTAACATAGATTAACATTTACATATACTAAAACTGTTTAAGAATAATTAAATAGATTACAATACGAAATCTATTATTTACAATATGAAATTATAAGTTGGTTACATGGTGATCACTTTTTTCATAGTTTCAATTTTTAATTGCTAACTTGGGGATAATTACCAAAACTTAGAATTGTTGGGAGAAATAAATCTGTTTTCCTACATGGATACAAATGCTGGTCCATAGTAGGTACAAGAAGTATTTGAAAAATCCAGATTAATATCCCTTTCTTATAATATTCTGGGACACTTCTTTCTTTTACAGCTTGGTTTTTGCTTTAATCATTTGGCTTTGTTGGGTTTTCTTCTGTTCTAGTGTCCTCATTCTCTAAACAATCTAGCACACTGCTCATTTTCCTATCTATTCCCCTAAGTTTCTATTCTCTATGGTGAAAACTCTATTCCCTTGTCATCCAAAGGAAGACAATTTCTCCTCTTTTCAAAAATTTGAGCAGGCTTTCCAATGATACCACATTTAGAGGTAATATCAGCTCTAATAATAACAATAATAATAATAATAAGAAGAAGAAGAAGAAGAAGAGTGAGGCAAATTACCTTTCTGTGAATAGCCAGTAACTTGTATTAAAATATTAATGGCTTAGACCTAAATATGGTCTTCTTGGTGAGATAAGACCCCTGCAGTGGCTACTAACAGCTAAACCTGTTTCTATGTTTATACTATAAATCCTTTAAAAGTTAATGTCTCAGCTGCGAAAATTCTCTTTGTGGTTAAACTTGGCAGAAAGGTTGACACTCCAGAGTGATATTTTCCTCTCCTCAAGTTTAGAGGAAAAGCCATTAGTTTATTTTTTAGATCTTAGCAGGAAGAAAGGGGAGTGAGTGCCAACAGAGATGTTTCAGATGGTTTTTATTGCAAGAAAATTGAATAACCAGTTGGCTTCATTTGAAGCAAAATGGAAGCATGAAAACTTACTCTGGACTTGTGAGGATTCTTTCCCACATATGATACAACTCCTAGTCTAATCAATTTTAATTTTCTTTTCTAATGCTTAAAGTGTATTCTGGCCCATGCACAATTGTTCATTTTCTTCAGAAATTTCATAAGGATTTTTAGTATGAGAAGTTATTGAGCATGCAAGGTTCTGTGGATGAAAAGCTCCCTAAGCATGCATTGACAAGGAGGACCACGGTTGTTACAGTTTGTTGTGTCAATGATTTGCAAATAATGGGTCTCTGGGAGATTTTTAAATTGAGCTTTTACTCCAGGCCATGGTGCTTTTTAGGATGAGCTGAGTTGCTATGAGGCTTGGCACTCTTCAATGCACCTTAGGCAGGGGCTCTAATACTTCCATTGAGATCATAACAGCTGGCCATTACAATCAATCTCAATGACATATTTTTTCTTGCATTTTTTTTCTTTGAATAAAAGACAAAAAAAAAGCATGCTCAAAAGACAGTATTAAAGTTATAACTTACATCTACTACAGTGAAGAGTTCACTGAATGCTTTGAATGTTGTGAATCAAGCCTTACAGAGCTATGTTTAAACCATACATGGATTACAGTATGGACACGACAGTAGCTAGTTTTAAAAGGGATGAATTTGAGTTCATTAAAATGGTATGGAGATTTCACCTAACCCCAATTAGAATGGCAATAATTCAATACACAAACATCAACAAATGAGGGCAAGGGTTGGAGAAGTGGGAACCCTAATACATTGTTGGTGGGATTGCAGATTAGTGCAACCACTTTGGAAAACAATATGGAGGTTTCTCAGACAAATGGGAATGAACTTACCATATGATCCAGCAATACCACTTCTAGGTATCTACCCAACAGAATGGAAACCAAACTACCAGATTAAAGCATGTGTATATATGTTTATAACTGCACATTTCACAATTGCCAAATTATGGAACCAGCCAAGATGTCCATCAACAGATGAATGGATTACAAAACTGTGGGTTATGTACACAATGGAATTTTACTCAGCCATGAAGAACAAAATCATGCCATTTTCAGGGAAATGGATGGAACTAGAAAACATTAAGTGAGATTAGTCAGTCACAAAAAGTAAAAAATTATATGCTGTCCCTAATATGTGGAAGATAGGGAGAAAATCGGACATAAGAGGGACTCTAGATGAAGAAGGAGAAACCTTAGATGAGCAAAGAAATTGACCTAAGTGAAGATGATGGGCAAGGGAGAAGGAAACACCCTAATACACATGATATACATTCACAAACATCAAAGTCAAGCATTAAACCAAACATGAGAATGAGGGAGGGGGAGGGAATGGGGTGGAAGTTGGGAAGGCTTAAATGAGAGATGTGTGCATGTAGGACTCTACCAGCATGTGCTGAACAAAGATGTATGATTACAATGCACCACTAAAAAAAGTATTAAAAAATGGTATGGAAATGACATTATTTGCATATGGAATTAGGAAATGTGGGACGATTGATGTATGCATTATAGATGAAAGTACATGGTGGCCCTACATTGCTTCCTGAAATTGTAAATTGTATTTGGTAGGTTCTAAGTTCATATTTATCAAAATTACACTTTTCTTTCTTAGATA
>PVLC010050333.1:0-10142 GCA_004027655.1 Graphiurus murinus | reverse complement strand
TATTTGTGTATGGATGGTAGCATAGTGTTGGGGAAAGTACATGAACCTTAAGTCTTTGAGGGCCTGTTTCCAAATCCTAGTTCCTCCTTTTGCAATGACCTGAGACTAATGACTTAAAACCTCTGAGCCTCTCCTTCCTCTTCTTTTGAGTGGGATAGGATTTCTTATATTGATTTGGCAAACCTTTATTGTATTAAGATTATATCCCTAGGCACTGGAGATGCTGAGATGAGTCAAATTCATAGCTGTAGAATTCTGGGAGCAGAGAGGACCTCACATGTTGCCCTGTCCAAGGCATTCTTCCAGATGAAGAAACTGAGGCTCAGAGAGGGGAAGCAATTTGCCACCAGTTGCAATAAGCAGGGAGGCTAGAACAGAATGGTTGTGCTAAGACCTCTGCCCAGAGGTCATTCGTATATCCCATAGGGAATGGGGCAGAGAAGCTTGGCTTATTTCACAATGTCAGATACCAAGGCCCAGAGAGCTGAAGCAATATATTTATGTTCCTGGTGAATCAGTGCTAGAACTATCACAGGACTGGTGCCCCTAGGCCTCAGCCCTATGTACGTGCCCCCTCTCCCCCCAACACAGCACAGCCAATCCTTTGTTCATCAGACACTCAGGCTCTTCTCTGTTCTAAGCTCTGTGCTAGGTGCCTGAGCTGTAGAGGAGTAGCCTGCAGTCCCTGCCCTCGAGGGGTTGGGTCCACCTGAGGATGCATGGATGTCAGCAATGACTAGAGGATGAGACCATTACTCTCATAGGACAAGAGTGATGGAGGAGAGAGAAAGGTGCACTTGAGTCTCTCAGGAAGGATGTCTGTGTGGGGTTTGCAGGCACTCAGAGCCCCACTTGCTTCTCTTTGTTGCCATTGCTATGGGACGAGGAACCAGTCCCATTTCCCCACTGGTGTGCCTTCAAGATGACCACTGGAGAAGCGTTTGTGAGAACGGGCTGGGAACACCTTGCCACCTCACTCAGTCGGGTCTCTGTTCTCTGTTTCAACAGAAAGAATCCTGCCTTATCCTCCAGGATCCAATGGCGCTGAAGAGAGGGCTACAGAGCCCACGGACACTGTTGACTCTTCCCAACATGCTGACATGGAGCCAGGTCAGTCTGCTTGTCTACTCTGACTTTCCATCATCAACTGCAAACTCGTGTCTTTGATGAGAAATGCATCTTGGAGTCTGAAATGTGCATATTTTCTGGTTAGAGGCTATTGCTATGAGGCTGCCTAGGAGCGTTGGAGGTCAGGCAAGAGTGGAGGTGGCCTGCTCAGGGAGCAGGCGCACTAGGAGGACTGGTGCAGGGCAAGGACTGCTGGAAACCAAGACGGTGGCCAGCATGGTGGAAGGGCAGGTGGACAGAAGGCAGGTGTTCAGCAGGGATGTGAAGGGGGTACTGGCAGCGAGGAGGCAACATGCAGGTCTACCTGGGACCACAAGGACAGAGGAGGCCATCGGGCTCATTATATGGTCTGGGAGAGCAGAGCACAGAGCCAGGAGTGGTGAGAGATCAGAGGCAGATCTGAGACTGGGCAAGAGAGGAGCCAGTGGAAGACTGTCAGAAAACAGGCAATCTGAGGGGGGGGGGCTTTCTGGAAGCTTTTCTTTATATTGCTGTGCAGAATAGCAATGACAAAAAGCAGCAGAAAACTCCCAGGTTGTATGAGGAAGGTGACATGATGTTTCAAGCTAGCAAAGGAATGTGGCCTAGAGCGTGGTAGGATTGTAAATGGACACTGGACACAGTGTGGAGGCCAAAGAAGCTCAGGATGGAGTGAGGGTGGAGTGAGTGAACTCTGTATTGGAGACTTACTGTGAACCTACTTGTACCAAGCCCTTGTGTCTTATCCTCTGAAAGATCTTGCTAGGTGAAGTATGAGTCTTGTTAGGCTCTGTTATGCTGCAGCATACATTAACTCCAGAAACCCAGTGGCTTAACACAGCCAAGTGAGATTTCTTACTCATGTTACATGTCTAACCCAGGTAGGCAGAGAGCCCTGCTCCGATAGTGACTCCGGGACCAGGTTGATGAAATCTCAGCCCTGTTGTAAGTGTGCCACCTGGAACACATGGCCACCCTGATCTCTGCAGCAGGGGAAGAATTATCTGGGAGGTGTTGGCTGTTAAATGCTTCAGTCCAGAAGTGACACACAGTCCACTGGCCAGAACTAGTCCCATGGTCCCTGCCTGATTTCTTGAGTTCCAGGGAAATGTGGGAAGGACATGGATATTTGATGAGCCCTATCTGCCTCCAGCAGAGTAGATATAATCCTTTCCGCCTTACAGATCAGGAACTGAGGCTCAGAGACATTCACTCTCTGGTTCAAGGTCTCCTGACTAAAATATGCTGAGGTTTTGACCTTACATCAACTCTGCTTCAATCATTTATTTAGCTATTCAACAAAGAAATATGGAATAGTTATCATAGACCAGAGAAGAACAGGGGAAAAGGGAGCCTGCACTCTACACCTGAAGGAAGTATAGCTGCAAACTAAGGTGTATGCCCTGCAGCACAGAGAGATGATGATCCCAGGGACACCCTAGGACATTAAGCTTTTCATACAGAGCAACAGGTAAAACAGGGTTATGTTTATTCAGGCATCATGCTAGATATTTGATTTATACATCTCAACTCTCACAATCCCAGGAGGCAGTTCCTATAGCCCCATTCTTTTTCAGATAAGAAAAATTGAGTGTCACCCAGAAAAGAAAGATAAGAGCTGAAAGTGAGTGCTTCCATGCCATCCATACCCAAAGTAACAATGACTCAAAAGTCACAACATGAAGGTCTAGTCCCTGCCCCATCTAAACCAAAAAACATGGTCTATTCTTTTCCCTCTCCTCCCTCTCTGTCCTGGCTTTTCTCTCTGGGATCCCCCATGCCCCGCGTGTGTCACAGTGGTGGGGACACAACATTCAGCATTGACAGAGGGAGCCTCTTGGAGCCCCCAGACTGGCTTGTTCATTTCTCTGTTGGTGCCACTCACAGAGCTAGGCCCAGAGCAAGGTGAGCTGAACTCATCTGAATCTAGGAAGGGAAGGCATTTTATCAAAATATTAAGTGGCAGGATGGGGTTAAATCTGAGCCTTGGCATCATCAGATTCTTCCCTCTGGAATATTCCTTGTTTTCTTGCCAGCCTCTTCTCCCATCAACCCTACTCCTTGCATTCTCTGCTGCATTTACACTGATCAGACACTTTCTCAATTCCTCAGTCCTGTGACCACCTCTTTCATCCCCACACTGGTGGAGCCGCCATGTTACCCTGGACTGTGGCGGTGGCCTGCTCACTGGGCTGCACTGCCTCTAGCACAGGGGCATCTGTACAGCATCCTTCTGAGTCCACCTCTCCCCTGCAGAGAGCCCTTCTATGACTCCCTAGCACATGCACAGGAAGAGCCGAAGGCTCTCCTACTGTCCACCAGGACTTGCATGACCTGATGCCATTTCCTCTTCCACCCCAGCTCTCTACACCCCTCCCTCATACCACTGACCTCTTTGCTGTTCTGTGAACCATAAACATACTCCTGCATCAGGGCAGAAAGCATAAAAGTCCTTTACTAGTCCTGGGGAAAACTCTTCCTGCAGAGGGAATAGCAGCAAAGAGACCAGAAGTCACCATCCAAGTGAGCAGAGCACAGCTGGGCTGAAAGGCCCGGATCACTGGCTGTTCGCTGTTCCAGGAGCTGCAAGGGCCAGCACAGTGACAAGGGACGTGAGAACCGAGCCATCCCCACCACCCCGTGAGAAGGAACAGCCCTCCCAGCCCAGGTCTTCCTGGGGCCCTCTTCTGTTTGAACTTTTTGTAGCATTTATCTCCACTCAATGTGTTACATATTACTAGATAAATTTAATAATCCATTTGCTAACTTCTCCCATTAGAACATAAGGTTCACGAGGGCAGAGACCTACTTCTTGTCATTCTCTGCAATGTTCTTATGCCCAGAATGATGCCTGGCATAGAACAGACACTCAGTAGATACAGACTGAGATAGTAAATTAACATATAATTGAACAACAGATTTCAGAGTTACCTACTTCCATGCTACTGCTCCAACTCTCCTGCAGTTACCTATGCTGTGCTCTCTTCCTGGAAAGTCCACCTGTCCCTCTTCCCTAGCCTCCCTCTGCCTGCTCAGGGTAAAGTCCCATGGCATATTGCACAGGCATTATCCATTCATCCCCACCAGCCCAGGGATTTTCAAGGTCAAGAATGGAGCCCTGTCTTTGAGCCTCCAGTGCCTGCCACACAGTGAGGATCCAGTTACTGTTGGTTGGCCTGAGCCAAATGGACCAGAACCCCATCTGGAATTGCAGCCCAGGGGCCTTTCTCCTCCTCCTCCCCCCTTTATCCCCTTCACCCCCTTCATCCCCTTCACCTGACATCAGGCCAGGCACAGAAACCCTGGTTGCCAGCTCAGCCCTCTCTGCTTAATGTCTGCCTTGGAGATCAGGATGAGCAGGTAAATGGGACACGAATGAAATTCAGAGAGAAAACTAAATCGGGAGGTGTCGCAAACACTGTGGAGGAGGGAGACATGATTTAAAAGGATCCCTTCAGGGTAGGAGGGGGAGCAAGGGACACGAGCAGCCTGGAGTTAGCCTCACACAGGTCACCTGGCACTTGTGCTCAGGGCAACCTGTATGAATCCTGATAGCTCTAAGGACTTCGCCTTTTCATCTTTAAATAGGGGTCTTTTCGTGGATGGACTCAGTCATTCATTCATTACAACCCACTTGCTAAGAAGGCTTTGAGTGGATCAATCATTTTGAATTAATTAATTAATTAATGGAGAGCAAAAGCATTAAATGAAAAAAGTAAGGTAGACTGTAAGGAAGAAAAAAGGAAAGGAGAGAACATAAAAAAAGATGATCAGGGCCACTCAGGAAAGGGGTTTCTGGGAAAGGGTTTGCAATCTAGTGCCTCAAGGATGGCCTAGGTCCTTGTGACCAGCCAACAGGGTCATGGACCTGAAGCCCTTCACAGATGGAAAAGCTCTAGCTAGATAGAAACAATGATGACTAGTGTTTCAGAGCACTTTCAGATCCACTGTCTATTCCCTCAATTATAGGTGTTGACTGCTACTTGCCAGGGACCCCACAGGGTATTTTTCTCTGAATATCTCATTAAATGCTCTCAGCACCTTGTAAAGAGGGTCTTTTAAAACTCATTTTAGAGATGAGGCCACTGAGGCACAGAGACACTGAATTAATTCTTTAGCAAATAATGCTAGGACTACTAGATATCCACATGCAAAAAGCATACAGTTTGACCCTTCCTCATATATAAAAATTAAACAAAAATGAATCATGAACTTAAATCTAAGAGCTAAAACTTTAAATCCTTAAAAAAAACATAGGCATAAATGTTCATAACCTTGGAGTAGGCAATGGTTTGCCACATACAAAAAAGAGAGAGAGAATAAAATAGATAACTTGGACTTCCTTAAAATTAAAAAGTCTTATGCTTCAAAGCATATCATCAAGAAGGGAAAAACAACCACAAATTGGGAGAAAATACTTGCAAATCATATATCAGATAAAGGTCTTGTATCCTTGTATACATAAAGAACACAGCTCAGCAACAAAAAGACAAACATCATAGTTTAAAAATGAACAAAGGGTTTGAATAGATATTTATCCAAATAAAATACCGAAATGACCAATACACGCATAAAAAGATGTTCGACATCTTTAGCCAACAGGGAGATGCAAATCAGAGACACTAAGTCATTTGTGTGGCCAAGCCTTCCTGACCATACATCTCCCTGAGCTTGGCAAAGGGGTTACAGCTAAGAGAGAGAGAGAGGAGACCTAGTCAGCCATTGAAGGTTTTTACAACAAGAAGAGAGAGTGGTAGGTCAAGATAGAAATGTTCAGCCAAGGAGAGACTGCTGGGGGCCCTTTTCTCAGTAAAGGATAGAAATTGCTATCTGAAAATTCCCAAGAAGAGTTGCACACTTTGTCTTCTGATGCTTTCTTCAGAGAATGCTGAAAGCAGCATGGTTTCTAATTTCAGGACCCTATTTTCAATATTATTGAGTACCCCCAAGGGGTTTTGTTTACATGGATTGAATCTACTGAAATTTGTCATTAGCAATTGGCACCAAAAATGTTACAATTGTTATTTACAAATTATCTAACATAAAATAATAAGCACTTACATTAGCATCAGCAATGGATTTCAAGGAAAATGAGTTTTTCCAAAAAATAAAAATGTGTGGTGTGACATTGCTTTATGTTTTGGCAAGCCTCTTTCATGATTGGCTCACTAGAATACCTGCTGGTGTTCCCTGGCTGAACACTTCTGTCTTGATCAACTACTCTCTGCATTTAGTCTGGGATCTTGCACTACATACCCATGAGAGAGTATGAATGAAAACGCAAAGATGTCACAGCATCATTATAAATAGTTTTGACCTCACAGACTTTCTGAAAGTGTCTTGAGGACTGTCAGGGATCCTGAGCCACACTTTGAAAACTGTGGGTACAGAGGTAAAGTCCTTCCTGAAGAGTCCATCAGGAAGTGGAGGGAAGTTAACTGTGGATCTGGAAAAGGAGAGGGAATGAGAACAGTCTTAGTGAAAAAGGGACAGGGATTCTCCTTGAATGAAGCCTGGCTGGTCCAGGAAGACTTTGGCCTTTGCACCTGATACTCTCCTGGCCCAGAATGCTTTCTTCCATCCTGGCTCATTTAGCAAATCCTGATGCTTGAAGGTTGAGGGGAAGCCTTTAATACCAATCTTATTCTCCCTAAGGTGGGGTGAGGCTCCCCTCTAGCCCAGCACCTGAAGACTGCCACTAGGGAGAGCATGGTAGCAGAGGAGTGACAGAAGACAGTTCCAGAAGGAGGTAGAGGCCTGTGGGTGAAAGGCTTGAGATGCCAGGAGAGACATTCAGACTTTTCATGATTGCTGTTTAAGAAGTGAGAAGCCATTGAAAGTTTCTGCAGAAGCATCTCCTTGATGATATACAAGTATAAATATACAGGGTATGTAGTCACTGAGACACTCTAGTTCCTATACAAATAATAAGGCAAATAAGCTCCTGAGGCTAAGGATATATAGTGACAAATGTCAGCTGAGCAAGGGTAAATGAGCATTTATTGAACTCTTAGTATGGGGTAGTATCCAGGCCAAGTGCATTGTATGTTTTATCTTCCTTACAAAGACCTATATATTTTTGCATCTATTAGATAGGAGCATCCTCATTTTCAAGTGATCAAACTGAGACACAAAGAAGTGTCTTGCTCAGGGATACATACTGCTGCATGGGGAAGCTGAGGTTTGGAGTCGGATCTGTTTGTCATGTCCTTTGGAAACTCCACCCCATCGTCCTTCACCCAGGGAGAAAATGCTGAGTCTGATCCAGGCAAGAAGCCATGCACTGACTGAGGTCAAGCCATCCTCAGCAATGCTGCAGAGGCCATAATAACCTCAGGCCAGCCTCAGGCTCCTTCTTCTCAGACCACATCCATCTTACTGGGCTGATTTCCCTTCCTTGAGACTGCACCTTCAGTCCTTGCTCAGAGCACTTGGGGTGCCCACACCCTCCCATTCCACTGTCATCTTCCAATAGCCAATACTTGTTCAATTAATTTTCGTGGACCACCCCACCCCACCCAAACCCATGAGTAGTCTACAGGAGGAAGAAGATAACCCAAGAAGAAATCCAAAAGTTGCCACAGATGGAGCTTGAAACCCAACAGTCCTCTGGTGCTTCAACAAGGTGCCCTGGGAGATCCACTTCTGGCCCTGGCCTTCTATGTAGTGGGAAGCATTAAGCAGGCAGCCGAGTGTGGAATTCTGTGCCTTCCCTGAGGCCTGGCAGGGTTGGATTAGCAGAGGGAGTTCAGCCAATGCTGTGGATGTCGCTGCCCTTCTGAAACCCATTAATGTGATCCTTATTTACCTATCCCACGTCCTCAGAGCAATATCGCTGCGCAGTCTGGGGAGTATGCAGTCAAAATGATCACAGAGTCATTTAGTCATTTACAAGCTGAATGCCTAGTTTATTTCCAAATGAGAAGGTCAGCGTCATTATCCTTGGTGGATTTCAATTACCAAATCACAGGGCTTGCTTCCTGTTGCTAATTGCTTCGACTGTACACCTCAGTGACCGATTTAGCCAAAACAGCTGAGGTAGTGGCCTCAGGACCTGTTCCCAAGGCTGTGGGCCTCTAGCACTGTATTGCCTCGACTTACCCACTATGTATTTAGACATCTTCCACCCCCCATTGCTTTTGTGACAGTAACCCTGGTGGAAAAGAGCAATGAGTCAACAAGGGGCCCAGAATCCTTTGCCTGTTTGGATTCTAACCATAGTGGAAAAGCCAAATGTGCAGAAAACGCTCCAGGGGTGAGAACAGACATTTTTCGAGGACCTATTAGATGTCAGCCACTGCGCTAGGCATTTCACAGTCCATTTAACCCTCGTAACTACCCAGCGAGGTAAGCATTGTTATTTCTGACTCACAGATGGGGCTGCAGAGTCTCAGAGAGGAGCAATGACTTCAAGTCATATAGCCAGGAAGGGGGAGGCTGGAATTGGGTCAAGATCATCTGCTGCAAAGCCCACCTTCTTCCAACAAGGCTGAAAATAATAAGAACAACCACAGCATGGACTACCATTGGTGGCATGCTCATTATATCCCTGACTCGTATTAGTTCATTTAATCCTTACAACAGCCTTGTGAAGTTAGGTATTATTATCAACCCATTTTACACATGAGGAAAACAGGGCACAGAGAAGTGCTTTCAGAATGAATGATTTTCCAAAAATGGGTGTTCAGAAGGTAAGCTCCAGCAGTATGACTGTTTGTTGTTCTGTCCTAAATGAATCTTGTCTAAAAGAAATAAGTCTTTGCTCATAGGAATTTTTAGTAATATTTGGTATTGATAATTAATTTCATGGTTTTCTGGCCACCCCACTGGACTGAGTATTCTGGTTGCTATGAATAGCCTTTTTTTTTTGCCATTGAGCTGCCCCATACTATGGAAGACTCCTAATGGGTCAAAGATTCATAGAGCTGGATTCCCAGAATGTTCAGTGTCAAGAGTGTTGGAAGGCCATGTAGTATAGTGTTAGAGAGCAGATTAGAAACATACTGATAGAATCCAGCCCTGAATGGATTTCCAACTCTAGCCTCTGGGCAGGTAACTTATTCTCTCTGTGCTTCAGTTCCCTAATATGCAAAGTGGGTGTAATCAACTATGTGAAGTCAGAAGAAAATGCCTAACTTCCCCATCCTGTTGGCAGCCACCCCCAGCCCCGCCCCACTCCTGTGTGAAGAAGGGCATCGGGTTTCATCAGTGCCACCATTTCCAGGCACTGAGACCACGGATACATAAACAAATTTCCACCCTTTTCAGGGAACTCAAAGGATGTGCCAGTACTCTCATCTCTGTGTTGATGAGAAGACTCTCTCATGCTTACAGGCAAAATAATTCTGACTCTTGCCAATGCTATCTAAAAAATGAGAGACTGGAAGCTATAAATGAAACAGTACAAGACCGTTTCCTTTCCAAAGCTTCAGGAACACAAGCAGAGGGGGAGGTGGAAAAAGGCAAAGGGACTCAACTTCCCAAGGGGGTAATATTTCAGAATGCAAAGATGTAAAGTATACTTTCTAATGTCAGTAATAGTATGTAGTATTCTATGTCATTAGGTTATAATTGTCTGGAATAAATTCTTTAATGTGCCATCCATAATAGTTGCCAAAATCAGTGAAGGTGATCTTTTTATTTTTACTGCATTTACATTATGTAGATAAAATATTATTTCATAGAGAAAATTTCAGAAATTATATCAGTCCCTTGAACCAAATGGTCAATATATATAGTCATGGGTTCAATTTTGTATACTTAAACACAAAACAGAGTTTTGGAGTGAATCTGTAATAAATCTAAGAAAAAGTTTATGGAAAAAATGGGTGTAATAATCTCATATCTCAACGGCCTATTGCAAGGACTAACTAAAGAATATATAACATGTTTATAATCATGGATAGAACAAAAACAAGAGCCAAGTAAATGTTATCTAGTATGATAGAATATTCACTTATAGAATTGCACTTAGGAGGTAATCGAGATTCACTTTTCATTTGCTGATGAGGAAACTGAGGCCCAGAGACAGGCAG
>PVLC010050332.1:0-10101 GCA_004027655.1 Graphiurus murinus | reverse complement strand
TTTTTTTTTACTTTTCTCTCTTCTAGATCGCCTGAGGGTGGGGTGGGGGAGAGGTAGTGCTATACAGTGCTCCTCAGTCTCCCAAAGCATCAGTCACCTGTGAGTGCCAGGTGGGGAGCTGCAGATTCCTGGGCCTTATTAAGACTGAAAGTTTGGGATTAGTAGAAATCTTATAGACTTCCCTGGATTGCCCAGGGCTAAGGGGCATTATTCTAGCCACATCAGTAATAAAAAACAAACAAACAAAACAAAACAAAACAAAAAAAAGCAACAAAAAAACCACACACACAAACAAACAAAAACAGGGCAGTCCTGGGTCAAGCCAACTGGAACATTCGCTCCATTCAGGAGGCCCCAGTGTTTTAAATCACCTTCTTTGGGCAAATGCTACCATGCACAGTGTGGTCTAGAAGTGCTCGCCCTTTTCATGCTGACTCGTTTTCTCAGGTGTAGAAACTGTCGCCAGCAGTGACATAGGACCTCCTCTTGTCTGCCAGGGAAGGACACTGATTCTGTCCCTGGTTCCCTGTGTGGTGAGAGCCAGGCTTTTACTATTAGGTTTGGGCTTTTGTGTCTCAGCTGACTTTCCTCACATAAGCTGCAGGGCTGGGTCTTTTCCCTCTGTTCATGGCTCCTGCCACCCCCTCACACTTTCCCACTCAGCTGTGTCTCCGCCTGCATCTGCCTGCTGGCCCTCCACCTGTTTCCCACTTTCTCTGGTCTAGAGAAGCTCATGACATATGGCTCCTGAAAAAAGCACTCCTTCCTTGCATCTTTCTTTCCAGAGCCTCCACATCAAACATCCGGGGCCTCTCCCTCCCAGGGAGGGTCTGAGGCACAGCCCTTCCTCTCCTCTTAGAGCTCACCAGAACACACTAGAACTTCCTCTGCTGCCCGGCCTTCTTATGGGAGTGGGGAGTTTCTAAACAGGCAAGTAGCGGGGAAGCTCCTCTGAATGGCAAGGGCAGGGCGCAGAAAAGCTGGGCAGCAGGGCACATGACCTGGGCCCTGCTGAGCCCTAAATGAGGCATCCACACAGTGTGACAGCTGGAGCCATGGAGTCCAGGCATGCAGGGAAATGCTTGTTTATTTAGGGAGGGGACAAAGCTGTGATTGCTGATTTCCTTCCAGTTACTCAAAAGGGAGGAGGAGGAAATGGCTGGCGCGGGCTGACATCTGGACTCTGTCTATTACAAAGCCATAGCCCTGTTTTCAAAGGTGATGAGAAAAAGCTCTCGGAGGTTTCAGAATGTGAGTATAACCTAGAGGTCGGAGCGCTCTGCAAAACCCTGACATGAAGCATACTGTTTTGTTGATTTGTACATACTGCATTTTCCTAAGCCTATAATTGTAATTATGTTCTCAGCGGGTTCTGTGAGTCAAAAAAAAAAAAAAAAAAAGTTAATAATGCTGCTTTAGCATAGAATATAGCGAGTTCTGGAATCCTGAGTTTGCAAAGGGTTTATTTTCCTTGTGTTTTTTCTTTTATTCCTAACCCATGAGCTCTAGCATAGAGCCAGAGGCATGGAAAATACTCCGAAAGTATTGTCAAATGTTCAATTGCAGTCATCCAAGAGGGCATGCAGAGAGACAATCTCCAAGTATTCACTTAGGAATCCTAACTGGGAATTCAAAAGGCTTAGGATCTGATCTAGTCTTAGTCTTTAACTCTATGACTTTGAAACTTCACCTCTCTGCCCTTTGGATTTGTCCTCTGGGTATGGATGACATGATCTCTAAACTGTTTTTCAGTTCTGAGTGTTGAATAGTTTGTGTTGAAATAGTTTGGAAGTAATTTTCCCCCAAAGCCTCATATGTTGGCAGCTTGGTCCTCAGGGTGATGATTTTAAGAGTGGTGAGACCTTTAAAGGATGGAGCCCAGGGGGAGGTCCTTAGAGACGCTGCTCTTGGAAGCTATTAATGTAGTTCTTGTGGGACTCTAGTTAGTCTCCTGTGTTTGTGTGCATGTGATACTGGGGATTGAACCCAGAGACATTCTACCTCTGAGCTATACCCCCAGGTCTTTTTATTTTTATTTGTAAACAGGGTCTCACTAAGTTGCTCAGACCTCACTAAGTTGCTGGTGCTGACTTCAAACTCATGCATGATATTCCTTTCTCAGCCTCCCAAGTACTGGGATTACAGGCATGTGCCACCATGCCCGGCTGAGACCCCGGTTAGTTCTAGTGAGTGATTTGTTATAAAAGAGCAGAATTGGCCCCTCCTCTGTCTGTGGTTTCCTGTCTGACCTTAGAATCTTTCTCTCCCATGAGTTTATGCCACTGGGATCCTATCCATCATGAGGTCCTCATCAGAGTTGAGCTAATGTAGACACCATTCCCTTGATCCTTCAAAACTGTGAGCAAAATAAACCTCTTTTCTTTATTAAGTACTAAGCTTGAGGCATTTTGTAATGGAAAATGGACTAATACATCTGTCCTTCCTCAGAGCAGAGTCAGACTTATTCTAAGGTTATATAGCAAACCAAATTAGAGACCATAATCCTTTGTTTCTGTGTATAGAATTTGGACTTTATAGGTAAGAAGAGTAGCAGATAGATACCTTTCTGTTCCCCAATACTGAGGTCAAAATGCTACCCTCTATTTTACGGTATATAAGTTGTATGTCCACGAAGAAGACAATGTCCTTTATGCCCAGAATTAGACTAAGCAGTAGTAAAATATGTAGATCTTTTTCTCTAGTCTCTTGCAGTTTTGTACATAAAATGCAAACATGTAAAATGAGAAGACAATTTTTTTTGCTGAACTACAAGGTAACATTATCAAAGATGATTGTTGTTGTAATGGGCCTGGGGACTGGGGTTATTCGAGAGGTGTTGGTGAGGTTCAAGCTAAATCTTGAATCTTGAGCAGAATCTAAATAAGTGGTGAAGGGGAAACACTGCCAGAGGAAGTAGAAGGAACCAATGTGGGAAAAGAATGGACGCATTTCTGTTGGTGGGAAACAGATGGGCCTCTCTGACAAGAGCAGAGCTTGCTCTTGGGGAAGCGTGACATGCTTAAGATGGATCAAATCTGAAAGCCTGAAAGGAAGTTTGGGGGTCTGGGGCATGTCCCGCTGCTGCAGGTTATGGAGCAAGTGGCCATTCAGGGGGAGCAACACTGAATCTGGGGGTGCTGCTGCCCTCATGGGTGGGTGCCTTGATAAAGGCCAAGACACTGCTGGAAGTAGCAAGAACAGAACCCTCCTCCATCATTCCACTGGAGTTTCTCCTCCTTTATCTAAAGTCCCTCTTGTATGCTGATTACTCCCTACTTTCCTCATCTGAGAGAAAACATATGACCCTTTACATTCTGTGACTGGCTAATTTCACTTAACCTAATGTTCTCCAGGTCCACCCATTTTCCTGCAAATGACATAATTCCGTTCTTCTTTATTGCTGAGTTAAATTTCATTGTGTGTATACTCAATAATTTTAATCCATTCATCTGTTGGTAGACCCCTGGGTTAGTTCAATGATTTGGCTATTGTAAGTTCTAACTTTCTTATACCCTGTGGCACAAATGACCAGATATAAAATCTTTATTGTTATTGTTAGTGAAATATTGGTAGTGAAATTTCTCTAGGGTGGCTAGACACACCTCAAGTGACCCAGCAAAATTGTGCATCTTTTCAGGGTAAATGGAAGATACTTCATTCCCAAAAGCTTTGGTTGAGCGGTCTCCCTGCGTAACAAGTCTGTGATATGTCTGATAGAAGAGGTGTCTAGGATATCCCCTTTCCCAATTTCAGGGAGTCTGTGGGGGTGACTTAGGGGAAGAATCAGTGTTTCTCCAAGAATATGAAGCACTCCAAAGAAACTAATCATAAAATATAACAAAGAGGAGATCCTGACAATGGAGTCTCTAAGTGCTGGGATATCAGGAAGATGTCCAGAACAGGATGGGGATGATACTGTGGAAAGGTTTTAGTATAGAAGTGAATTCTGAGAAGGATGAAAGATTCATAGAATTTATCTCAGAAGAGTAAGAAGCAGTGTTCCAGGATCAGAAAGGAACAGCTCTGAAAAGGAAATGAGAATAGGAGAAAAATGCCAGGCAGATAAATGCAGGTGCGAGTTGCTCTAGGCAAAGGCTGTAGAAAGATTTGTCAAAAGAAGTCTTTTTGTTAAGCTTAGAAAGTCTGTTTTCCAGGTTTGTGTTAATTCTTTCTCTTGATTTGAAACTGAGGCAAGTGTATGAGGGAGAGCAGCTGACTTCATCAGTTGTTCATGTTTGCAGATCGGTAGAGTGTATGGACACATTTTCATTCTAAAATAATAACCTCATCATCTTTCACTGAACACACACTCTGTGTTGAGTACTAATCTGACTTATGTAGATTATAGCAGTTTATCTTCACCACAGCTCCATCTGGCAGGTAGAACTATCTTCTTTACTATACAGACAAAGAAACCCAGAGGCAGAACTTTCTCATCTATAGACTGAAACGTCTCACCTACATTATAGGTGATAATAATAGTAACCTATTGCTAAGGGTTAAAGAATTAATTGAGATGATAACCTATGTAAATTGTTTAGGTCAGGACCTAGTCTCAAAAACGGTGAAATGTCTTCCTTCCTTCCTTCCTTCCTTTCTTTTCTTTTCTTTTCTTTTGTACCAGAGATTGAACCTAGGGACATTCTACCTCTGAGCTATACCCCCCCACACCCTTTTCATTTTTTATTTTGAAACAGGAGTCCCTCTTAAGTTTCTGACACTAGCCTCAAACTTGTGACCCTCCTCTCTCAGCCTCCCAAGTACTGGGATTATAGGTCTGTACCAGAAAGCCTAGCTAGAACTACTCTGTGTTATGCTGCATACGTGCTCATGTGTGTGTTTGTGTTTGTGTGTGTGTGTGTGTGTGTGTGTGTGTGTGTGTTACTGGAGATTGAACTCAGGGATGCTCTACCTCTGCACTTCTTAATTTTTCATTTTGAAACAGAGTCTCCCTAAGTTGCTGAGGACCTCTAAGTTGTTGAGGCTGTCCTTGAACCTGCAATCTTCCTTGTCTCAGCTTCCCAAATACTGCGATCATAGATAAGCACCATCATGACCAGTTTTGGAGCTACTCAGTTTGGCTAGTGCCCCATCATCAACAATTTCTAAGTGCTAGAGTGTTTGCCAAACCAGGCTCTCTGCTTGAGGTTCATGCCTTGTCTGGATGGAGACAGTCCTCTAAGAGCTCTGTCCCCCTTTGTCTTCTCTAGTTGTTTCTCAGCCCAGCAGTTAGCAAAGTCAGATCCTTGCTCTCCCGTGGGAGCTCTGCAGTAGTCGAGGAGGCCTCCTATGATCTCCCTCCCTCCTGAGCTTCCTACATCATCTCCAGCTACATAGGACTTTCTGCATTGCCCCTGGAAAACAGGACACTGCCACCTTAGGACCTCACAGTTTCAGCTCCTTGTCCTGGAATGCTTTCCCTTATTCATGTGTTCTTTTCTCTCATCTCTTATGGGCCTGTCTTAGTCTCCACAAAATATTGCAGGCTGGATAACTTTACGGAACTTTATTTTCTCTCAGCTGTGGAGGCCGGAAGTCCAAGATAAAGGTGTCTGGTGATTCAGTTCCTGGTAAAGGTAATTTTCCTGGCATGCAGTGAGCTGCCTCCTTTCTATGTCCTCACATGGCCCATCACCCATGCACATGTGTGGAGACAGGATCTGTCTCTTTCTCTTCCTATGAGACTACTAAGCCCATAACAACCCCCCCCCCTTTATGACCTAATCTAATCCTAATTACTTCCCAAAGGCTCCTTCTCCAAACATCATCCAACTAGGGGGAAAGGACATAAACATTTGGTCTATAACTGGGCCCTTTTGCTTAAATGTGTCATTGAGAACTTCCCATACCACCATGTTTTAAATAGCACTTCCTGTTTGCTCAACATGTCTCATCCTTCTTGATGTAAGTATATCTGATATACTATCTATTTTACATAGGTATGCGGCTATCTTGCCTCACTGGAATGGATGTTATACACAAGAGGAACATCATTCTCTGTTCCTGGAACATATTACTTTCTCCCAATTTGTGTTTTGTGTCAAACAAATGAACTCTTCTATCTGTATTGACCTCTGATGACTCCCATGATATGTCTCTAGACTCAAAGAGAGGACCTTACTTCCAGTTGTCCTCCTGAAATCCTCTGCAAGTCAATGAACCAGAATCCACCAACCTTGGGCCCCAATGAGCAAGAGTTACGAGCCCACTGCATTGATAAACACCCTCCATCTTGTTCTTTACTTGGCTTTCACTGCACCTTGGTAGAGAAAAGCTCAACAAAAGAGTATAATTAGGGAAAGGCAATCTGCACCAAACAGGCCTCACAAATAAAGAAAACTGGGTCATTGTCCCTCGGTAAGCAGGAAGATCCCTGTTTCTAGCCCGGCTGTGTTCCACTTATGTGACAACATCATAATTAATTGAACTAATTTAATTCTGAGTGTTGTGGGAAGACAAATGCCTGACAGAAATATGCCTTTTTTTATTTATTCATTTATTGTTGGCTGATGGCATATCCTGTTCCCATTCTGCATAGATACTAAATAAGCTAAAGGTCTGTTTCATTATCAAATGAAACCCCTATCCTGTCCTCCATGAAACGCATACTTGTAACCTACTAAGTGTGAATCAGACATGGCCCTTTCCTTCCCACAGAATGTGAGACTTTTTCTAAGAGTTCAGACTCTACCCTCTAATTTTTGGCTGATACTGTGAAATGCCTCGTAGAAACTTTCTCTTCCATCTGATAAGTACAGTGGGTGAACTGAACATTAGTCCTTACAGGGTAACCTTGCAAAACCTCTCAAATGTGTAGCAATCACCATCCATCATTCTTGCCATGACCAGAACAAAGCAGAGTATGAGTTACAGTGACCATTACTGAAACATTTCATAGAACCCAGCAAATGTTTCCTTCCCCTGATTTCCTGAGCTCTCTTGGTGGGGAACAGAAACACAGCTATGACTGAAAGAACCATGATGGAGGCACTGCATATTTTTCTTTCATCTCCTATCATAAAAAGAATGGAATCATCTTGTCACTTTCTGAATTCTCATTTACAGGTTTACTCAAATAGTTTACACGTACCAAGGAGTGGTATGATAGAACGCTAACATAAGCTTCAATATGCTGGGGAGATTTTGAAAAGCAGAGCTACAATTCTCTACTCTGCAAGAAAAAAAAAATACAAAACTATTCAAAATTTAATTAAAGCATTAAGAAATACTTTCTATTCCTCTTTCTAGACAATTACTCTTCATCTTCTTTAACAAAAAGTTCACATAATTTACATGCAAAAAGTTCTTTTGACTTAAATTGAGGTTGATAAAGAATGAGCCTACGTTTTCTGGGTATTGTTTAGTCTTTGACATTTTACCTCTAGATTTTGTTTAACTCAAAGCAGCTGAGGGTTCTCTATCTTCTCTGTAATAGATGACACTCAGTCCAACAGTGGGATTGTTTAATGTTTTTCTGCTGCCAAGGTGAAGAGAATAATATACCACTCAATGATTTTATAAGCAAATATTGGGGTAGTTAGCAAAAGATAAATTGCATGTTTTTAACTGGTAGGTTTTCCCAGAATATTATAAATCCCGGCATACCTATAGATCTCCTAAAAACAAGACAAGGTATAGGGACAATAGATTTGTATGGACTTAAACATAGAAGTTTAGTGATGCTCATAGAATAGATAAAATATTGGGAAAGCAAAACTATTTCATATGTCATTCTATAAACCTGAGAATGCACAGCTATGAGATTTCACACATACATGTCTTGGTTCCAATTTTCTAATTTCTGAGTTCTAAATTCTCTTGCTGGGGGATGAGTTAGGGGTATTCCTATTTACTTTCTTCTGTTAGCAATCAACTGAGATCAACTGCCTAGCTTGAAAATTACTTGCTAGGAGTTGCCCCTAACCCCCTTTAAAACCTGGCACTGTGAAAGACTTTAATCTCCATGACTTTCTGTGGCAGGGTGGTGCCCCAGGCATGTTAAAAGTACCCTCAGACATAATGTGTAATGTTTTAATCCCAGCTCAAAGTCACCAGGGATTGAAGTTCTGATCTAAGAGCTTTACCAGGCAGGCGTCAGCTATTTTCAGTGACTTTCTCGGTAACATTCAGTCCTCTTTGACCTACCTCTCTTCTTTTCATTTGCATTCTTGCCTGGCCTACGGTGAGTGATTGCCTGTCCTGGGCAGCTTCTTCTGCACAGTGTTGATTTAGAGGTAACAGTGTATTGTATAATTCATCTGCTCCTTGGCCCTGTAATGACTTGGCTTATATAGTGTACACAACTGAATAGCTAGCTAAAGACCTTGCTCCCAGGGCATCAAGAGCAGCAAAGGAAAGCCTCTGGTTCAGAGATGGTCCCTAACCTCACTTCAGAGGGGACATTTCAGTGATAGCTGATCGTACACCATGTAAGAGGGCACCAGTTTCTAAGTGTTGTGATAGGCGGCTGGGAATCACAGGGAATGAAATTATGTGTAATAAATACTTACAATTTGACTGACACTGCAAAGAGAACTTTACATATGTTCACTTATTTCTTAAAACTGCTGATGACGAAACAGATTCAGAAAGTCCTTTGGACTAAATGAATGTGTCCCCTTCAGAATTTCTGTGTTGAAAGTTCCATCCCCCAGTATGGCTGCATTTAGAATAAGGAAGTAATTAAAGTTAAACTAGATCATATGGGTGGGGCTCTCATCCTTTCGGGTTAGTGTCCTTATAAGAAGAGATACCAGAGCATTCTCTCTCTTTTTCTTCTCCTCCTCTTCCTTCCCTCCTTATAAAGATACAGAGAGAAGGAAGAGTGTCTTCACCAGGAATCATCCATAATCATGGACTTCAAGCCTCCAGAATTGTTGGGAAATAAGTTACCGTTTTCTGTGCAACCCATTTTGTGGCATTTTCTTATAAAATCCTCTGCAGAATAACACAGAGGACTTAGGTAGCATTCCCCAGACCACACAGTTAGGAAATGATAGAGGTCAGAACTCAAATTTGTCTGATGTGAAAACCTGCTTGACCTCTATTTTTTTGTAGGGCTGCCTTTGTCGCCTGTTAGGATAGGCTAGGTTATGCTGTGATAACAAATAACCTGCAATCTCAGTGTCTTGAACAAAAGGTTCAATTTTTCCCTAACCCAATGTGCCCTGTGGGGAAACTGGAAACTGTGCTCTGTTTTATTTTTAATCAAAGACCAGGTTGATGAGCTACCACCATCAGGAATGCTGTGCTCACTATAACAGGGAATAAGGACCATTTGAAATCGTGTGCTTCTGATGGAAGTTTCTGCCTAGAATTGGTCCATTTTTTTGTTCATATTTCACAGCCATGTCTAATGAACCTGGAAAGTGTAATCTTACCATGTGCATAGAAAAATCATTGGGAATACTTGGTAAATAATACTGATGATTACAATACCTCCTAGATAATTCTTCTGAGCTTTAAGCTGAACCAAGAATTCCAGAAGTGAATTCATCTGCTCTTGAGTACATCTTTTTTAGCCCATTTTTACTAATACTTGACCATAGAAGATTCATTAAACGAGGTGATAACTTGTAATGAATATGTCAGTCAGCTTGATTTAGCCATTTTGCAATGTATACCTACTTTAGAACAACATGTTGTATACAGTAAATGTACACATTTTCGTTTGTCAATTTTTTTAAAAATTTTTTATTGTAGTAATTCCTGCAATATAGCATACATCTTTGTTAAGTAAATATTGTTAACAACATACGTGCACACAATTCTCACTTGACCCCTTCCCCGATTCCCACCCCATTCCCTCCCCCTCCCTCCCCCTAAGGTTCACTTCAGTGAGTGACCTTGATATGATTGTGTAGGTACATCATGTGCTTTAGGGCGTCCCTCTGCCCCATGCATCCACTACAATTAAATCAACTTCTTTGCTTATCAAGGATCTCTCCTTTTCATCTGGAGACCCTCCTATGCCCCATATTCTCCCTAGCATCCACATATTAGGGAGAACATATGCTTCTTAACTCTTTGTGACTGACTAATCTCACTTAACATAATGTTTTCCAGTTGCATCCATTTCCCTGCAAAGAACATGATTTTATT
>PVLC010050331.1:0-10096 GCA_004027655.1 Graphiurus murinus | reverse complement strand
CATGGCATTGAGACCTGCTTCCTCTCGCTGCCCTTCAGTCACCAGGGTCATTCCCAAGTAAGATGCCTCTGTGGAGCTAGCCCCCCTCCCTCTGCGTACCCCATCCTTCCTCCCCACGCTGGGACAGCCTAGCCCCACAACCTCCAGGGCTGAACCAGATGGGCCGGCTCCCGGTTCTCTCTGGAACAACTCGCCTGCCACCTAGTGGCTCTCCAAAGAGTCTTGGCCTGGTGAAAACCCAAGAGGAGCCAGCTACCCTGTGTACCCCGCACCTCTGGATGAGGAGGCTGGAGCCTTGAGCAGGAGGGGCTCAGGAGGAAGTCTAGGTCAAGAGGGCCAGGCCATCTTCAGAAGGAGCTGAGGCTTGGGACCAGCCTCGGGGGACCCAGTACTGCATGCTGCCAGTGAGTCTCCTCTCAGGCCTGGGCTCCTGCCCATCTACTGGGCTGCCAGCACCACTCCCCAGGGCGGGCAGGGAGGATGACACCTGAACAGTGCACTCAGCCCTGTGGCCCTGCCCTGCTCTAGTCACTTCACTTCCTCTTGCGAGAGCGTGGACTCCACTGTAATGACTTTCAAGCAAATCTGGGCTTTCGTGCATACAGATTCCTATTTATTTATTTATTTATTTATACTAGAGATTGAACCCAGGGATGTTCTACCTCCGAGCTACACCTCCAGCCTTATTTTTTTATTCTTTATTTTGAAACAGGGTCTCACCAAGTTGCAGAGGGCCTCACTACTAGCTGAGGCTGGCTGTGAACCTGCGATCCTCCTGTCTCAGCCTCCCAAGTACTGGGATTACAAGCATGCGCCACCACATCCAGTTATTTGGATTCCTTAAATCGAGGTTCACCTGCTACTAAGATCACTCCTTCACCTCCTTGCCCTGCTGTGTTCCTTCTCTCCTGACTTTTCCTGGCCACACATTGGGGATCCAGAAACAGGCCCAGCCCTGTCCTTGGGAAGCCCCAGTCTGCAGGAGAGGCCAACACAGGGTCGTACCTGGAGTGTGGTCAGGGCCAGATGGAGTGGCCCAGGGGGAAGGGCCAGGCAAGGTGTCCCTCTTACAGTATGTAGGGGTAGAGAAGGGTTTCAGGGAAGACTTCCTGGAAGAAGTGGCAGAGGAGAAGAGACTAAGGGGGGCTGGCCAGAAGGGTGGGAAGCAGGGGCCTGGGAAAGAGGTTGGGTTGGTGCAGGGGTTGGAGTGAGGCAGCGGCCATCGCCACTTGAGAAGGGGAGGAGAGATGGCAGCAAGAGGAGCCCCAGGCTGACATGCTGCCCACACCTGTGTGCAGGCTCCCAGCTAAGCATTAGACCAACCGAGGCTAGAGGCAGGGAGCCCCAGAGGGGAAGGTCGGCAGCAGCCTCTGGAACCATCAGCATGGGGGGAGATTGCTCATTAGAAGCCTGTGGGCTAATTGCTTCATTTGTTCATGGATGCTTCCTGCCGTCATGTGAGTGTCAGGCCAGGCAACTGCTGATTCGTCCAAAGAACCAGGTGTCGTGGTGCACACCTGTAATCCCAGTACTTGGGAGGCTGAGATGGGAGGATCGCAGGATCGAGTCCCGCCTTAGCAACTTAGCAAGACGCTGTCCAGAGGAAGGGTGGGAGGATTTCAGGAGGAGGTGGCTTGGACTCTGCAGGGCATGTAGATATTCACTGAATGTTGAAAGGGAAAAAGTCATCTCTAGAAAAAGCAGCAAGAGCAAAGCTGGAGCGTCATGAGGCCGGGGGGGCGGGGTGGGAGGGGTTGTGTGCCGTGGCCAGAGAGCTGGGCATACGGGAGGGAAGAAGTGAATCTGGCATGCAAAGGCCCTTGAATGCCAGGAGGCTAAAGGCTGTTCCCAGGAGTGCCTACCTGAAGAACAAGGATGTAAGCGATTCCAGATCACCTGGCTCCGAAAGAACCTTCTGGAAGCCTGTGGCCCCACCTGCCATAAGCGAGGCCCCATCCCCCAGAGCTTCCAGGAATGTCCAATTGTTGAGAACCCACCCCAAGGGACAGAAAGGGGACCACAGGCTGATGGGACCAGTGCAGGACCAGCTGCACTGACTCGTCATGAAAGCCATGACTTGGGGCCCCATCTCAAGGGTCCTAGGGTCCTACCTGGGCACATGCAAAGGAGCCCAAGCAAATGGCAGGCTGGTTCCTCCCCAGAGCTGCCTGGCTCAGCCCTGAGGGTTCCTCAGCTCCCCCAGCAAGGTGCTAGCCTCATCTCAGTCTTACAGAAGAGAAGGTTGTATACCCCAAGGCTGCCTCTCCTGGGAGCCTTTGCTGTTTCTCTGAACTTTTTATATATATATACTGAGGATTGAACCCAGGGACATTCTACCTCCAAACTATATCCCCAGCCCGATTTTATTTTTATTTATTTTTACTTTTTTTTTTTTTTTTTTTTTTTTAGTACTGGGGATGAACCCAGGGGCATTCTACCTCTGATCTACACGCCTAGCCCTATTTTATTTTTATTTGGAAACAGGATCTCGCTAGGTTGACAGGAGTCTCACTACTTACTGAGGCTGTTCTCCAACCTGCAATCCTCCTGTGTCAGCCTCCCAAGTATTGGGATTACAGGTGTGCACCACCACACCTGGCTTCTCTGGGCTTTCTTAACACCATGTGGCCCCCTCAGAGGAGGCATTTCAATCCCTCCTAGCTTCCTTTCCTCATCTGTAAAGTGAACAAATGACTCCTGCCTCAGAGGGAGGGCATGGTTGAGATAAGACGCGTGGAAGCTCCAGCTGGCTGGCAGGGGAATGCCCTGGGCTCAAAGCCTGCCAGCTGGGGCACGTACAAGATGCAGCGGGCACTGCCTGCCTTCCACGCCCCAGCTGATGGGGAGGCCGGGGAGAAGGAGGCCTTAGTGCAGGGTCTAGGTACACACAGTGTGTCAGCCTTGGAGCCAAGTTCCTTCCCCCTCCCCCAAGTTCTGCCCCAGGGGTCTGAGTAGGAGCTGCTGAGGACAGAGCTGCCACAGCCTGTCCACCTGGGCAGCTCAGAGGGTGTCCGGAGGGTCCGCCCTTCCCCCGGGCCACCCCTGTGGAGCACCCAAGGGCAATAACTCGGCAGGTGCCATATATGTACAAGACGTGTTCCTGCACACATCATATGCACACAGATACACTACGTGCCTCCGACCTCAGACTTTGGTGACCAAACATGTGCACTTAGATATATACAGCTCAGGTTGCAACATGCAGACACACCGAGGCCCACATACCCACAAATGCACATACACAGACATCACGGGCAAGCACATGCAAGTAGGTACAGTGACAAGTCACACACGTCCACAGGCACAGGCACGGGCTCACTGTCACCCGTCTCCCCAGGGCCTTTGAGCACTGATGTCCACACAAGTGTACACAAAGCCACCTGGTCTGTTCACACACATGTGCACCATGAGTACCGTCGGTCCCACACCTCTCAGTGTGGCCTCAGCTCTCTGACCTGTTGATCTAGCACCCGCCCACAGAGCAGGCAGGGCAGGGTCAGCCGTGCCGTGAGGAGCTGAAAGCCTAGAGATGCCAGCTGGTCTGAACTCAGGGCTCCTTGTGGCTCCCACCATGTTGCGTCTCCACTCGCCCACGTGTGTGCCCACAGATACTCACAGTGCACACACGGCTACCACCCAAGGGGCCTTGCTGGTCACCCAAGCCAAGTGTTCATGTCACAGTTGAAGAAACAGGGGTCCTGAAAGATCTGTGGGCCTGAGGTGAGCCACACAGAGAGTCCAGGGGGATCTAGGCCACACTTGTGTCTACACCTGTCCCCCCATGGCTGTACCCCCCCCACACACACACAAGGTCCCACACGGGCTGTGGGCAGGCGACACTGACACACAGCCCCCAGGCTCACGGGACCAGATGCAGTGTAGCAACTGTTCTTGTTAAACTCTTACAGTGACATGGGAGATACAAGTACTGGCCCCATCTTTCATTTGAGGAAATTGAAGCATTAAAAAAATTAGACACGTAGAGACAGGCAGTGGTATCTCCCAAAACCAACTCCACAGACATCTTTCACATCCCTTAAATGTCTCCTGTCTCTTACACACACACACAGACACACACACACACACACAACATACATACACATACACAAAGGCACCATGGACTCTGAGCATAGCACCCCCAGACAGAAAACATTTTCCCAGCAACCCCTAGTTCAAAGTTTTATCGTCAGAAGAAGGCCGAATTTGTTTAGGGCTTTACCTGCCTCCCTGGCCCCTGGCCCTCGCCCCTCAGTCAGGAAATAAATTCCATGTGCGCCTGAGCTTGTCTGCTCTGAAATCACCCGTGGAATTTGACAAGTACTCTTTGATGTGCAAGTCGGTTTAATGAGTTAGTGGTGGGTGTTTTGGTTTTGGGTGTTGTTCTTGTTGTTTCTGTAAGATAAAATTTTCCTAGAATCAAGGAATTCTCAGCCTCCCTCCCCCATCCTGAGATTCTAGGGGCCCAGGGCCTGGACTCCCAGCACAGTGCTCACAGCGTTTGGCTGGGTCAGGAAGGAGAGGCAGGAAACGGCACATGCTCTGAGTGTTTCCGTGGGCCAAGCTCTATGTTAGCAACTTCTAAAACCCTCTCAAAACCTGTCTTAGAGATGAGAAAGCAGAGGCCCCACCGGGCGTTGCGATGTGAGCGTGTAGCCCAGCAAGCCCAAGCCCTCCTCTCCCCCCCGCCCAACCCCCCGTCTTCTGCCATGGCAGCTGTGCCGCCTGGGGTAAGTGACCTTCTCCCTCTGGGCCTCAGGCCCTTCCACGCACAATGGGGACAGTATTCACCACGGGAGGAATAATGAACACCATAATAGGGAGCACTCAGTGTCAAAATGATTTGTCCAGAACCAAAAACTGCGTGAAAGGAAGGGCCTATTTCTATCTTTATTGTTTGTGTGTCGAGAAGCAGGTTTACCCTTAGGATTCTTGTGGTAATGCATCATTTAATAACGCTCCAGAGGAACTAATTAACCAGCACCTGGAGGGCCACCAGGGAGCCCAGCAAGGCCATCCTTGTCCTTTGTGGGAAGTGGGGCTCGAGGGAAGGAGCCCAGCTCAGGGACACTGCAGGGTGGGCACCACCTGCGCTCTTCCTCCTCTCAGGGCTGGACCTTCTCTGAGCTCGCAGGCCCAGCTGTGCCCTGGCGGGCTCTGGCGAAGGCCGCTTTGATTTCTTGGTTTATGAGGTCCTGCCAGGGGTCCCTGGGGAGAAAGGGGGAAGCACAAGTCATCAGAACCATGCAGAACAACAGCCATGGGCACTGAGAGCCCCACCAAGGCCGGGGGCCGCTCCTCTCGGGTCCTGTGTCTCCGGACTTCACAGCAGCCCTGTGTGGGCACAGGCCACCTCCCCGCCTATGAACATCAGGTTCAGATGGGTGACAGGTCTTCTCCAAGGCCACACAGAGGCTCCCTCATCTGCACGTGTGGCCTCCCAGGAGATGAGGCACCAGCCCCAGACATGACCTTGGCAGGGACATGACCTTGGGAGGTCTGGGTCAAGGAGAAGCTACTCCCAGGTTATGTAAATCCTCAGTAGTTCCTGGACCCCACCCAGAGTACACTTTTACTTTCTTGCTTGCTGCCCACAGGCTGACCCAGGTCACTCCTTGACAGCAAGGCTCCGAGTGACAGCTGGCACCTCACAGCGGCATAGCAAGGGACACCCCTTCCCCCTGCAGTGCTGGGGCTCAACCAGGGGCTTCACAGATGCTAGGCAAGGACTCGCTCTACCACTGAGCCCAGCCCCAGCCCTGGGGGACACTTTTGTGCCTGGCTGGCAGGAGCAGAAAGGAAAAAAGAAGCTGCTTTGTGGAGTGTCTCCCTGATGTGGGACAAAGGCGCTCCTCTGGGCTCTGCTGCTTAGGTTGAAGACTACGCCAAGACATGGAGGGGGGCTTTGTCCCCTTCTCTTGATCTCTACCTGCCTCACCCCCACCAAATAGAAAGCTAAGTAACCCCCCTTAGATATGGGAAATATGTTCGACAGAGATAAAAGTGACTTTAGGAAATTTGACTTTTGCTGGGTGTGGTGGTGCACATTTGTAATCCCAGTACTTGGGAAGCTGAGACAGAAGGATCGCAGGTTCATGGCCAGCCTCGGCTACTTAGTGAGACCCTCCGAAACTTAGTTTGACCCTGTTTCAAAATAAAGAATAAAATAGGGCTCAGCTTGGAGATAGAATGCCTCTGGGTTCAATTACCAGTACTGCAAAAAAAAAAAAAAAAAAAAAAAAAAAAAAGAAAGAAAAGAAAAATTGACTTTCAAAACATCAGGTTGTAGCCAGGTGTCGTAGTGTATGCCTGCAATCCCAGTACTTGGGAGGCTGAGACAGGAGGATCACAGGTTTGAGACCAGTCTCAGCAGCTTAGACTCTCAGCAATTTAGCAAGACCCTGTTTCAAAACAAAAACTAAAAGGGCTGGAGGTGCAGCTTAAAGGCAGAATGTTTCTTCAATTCCCATACCAAAAATAAAATAAGGTTGTAATAGTCAACTCAAGTAAAAATTTGGTAACTGCCTTGTAAAAGCAGCTTCAAGACAAGTTCCCATCCAACTGGTACCCTGAGGCCCTCCTGCAGGGATGCTGTGTGTATGTCTGTCTCTTCTCCAGACAAGCAGAGGGGCATGTAGTATCGTTTCCATGCATGTGCATGCCTGATACCCATGACAAGTAGGGTATGTGTGCATGTACACGGATGTGCACGTGTTCATGTATGTGTGTGCGTGTCTGTACCCGACCTCATGAGCTTTGTGCAGAATCCAAGTACAGTTTCTCCCCTGTGTGCCTGGGGTCTGGGTGACACTCACTACAACTAATCTCTTCTCTCCTCCCTCCCTCTCTGAGCCAAGAAGATGAAAATGTTTCTGGCACTTTCTAAAGTTTCTGTCTGGGAGTGGAAAAGTCATCAGCTGGGAGAGCCCAGGATGACAAATGACTGCCAGACCTGCAGGTCCCCAGTCCTGGGAAGGGGTGGCCAGAGCAGGGCTGGGAGCTGGGCTTCCCTCTAGTGCCTGCAAAGACAGAACCAGGCTGGAGACAGGGCGGAGGGTGGCTGGTGCCAAGAGCTCACGTCCCCTGGGCACTGGGGCACCAGTGGGCCGATGTGCAGGAGCATGAGCCCTCCAGGATCCCGTGAGACTCACAGGGCAGGAGAAAGTCCCATAAACACGTCAACAAGAAACATCGGAGCTGGGCATGGTGGTGCACGCTTGTAATCCCAGCATTTGGGAGGCTGAGACCAGAGGATTCGGGTTCGAGGTCAGCCTTAGCTACCTAGTGAGGCACTCTGCAAGTTAGTGAGACCCTGTTTCAAAATAAAGAATAAAAAATAGGGCTGGGGGTGTAGCTTGGAGGTAGAATGCCCCTGAGTTCTATCCCCAGTACCACAAAAAAAAAAGAAAGAAAGAAACTTCTAGTAGTAACGAGCGAGCACCCCTCCACGTGGGCAGAGGAGGGTGACCAGAGCCACCTCCTGATGAAGAGAGCACTTGAGCTCAGATATGCTGGATTGGAAGTGGCAGGGACAGCAGGAGCAAAGTCCCTGAGCTGGGAAGAAGCACGGTGTGAGCACCAGGAGGTGGCAGGGAGGTGGTCACCAGGCGGGCCCTGGCTAGGAGCTTGGGTTCTAGCTCCAGAGCAAAGGGATGTCCTGAGAAGGTCAATAGTAGGGAACTTTCATATCTGCCATGTATGCAGGGTGTCTGTTTATTTGTTTTTTTGTGGGGATTGAACCCAGGGGCATTCTACCTCTAAGCTATACCCCCAGCCTTATTTTAAAAAAAATTTTTAGTGGCTCTGAGGATTGAACTTAGGGGCATTCTACCTCTGAACTACAACCTTAGCCCCAATTTTTACTTTATTATTTGGAAATAGGGTCTCATGGAGTTTTGAAGGGCCTCACTAAGTTGCCGAGGCTGGCTTCGAATCTGCAATCCTCCTGTCTCAGCCTCCTAAGTACTGTTATTTATTTATTTATTTTGAAACAGGGTCTCACTAAGTTGCAGAGGGCCTCACTAAGGCTGAGGCTGGCTGTGAACCTGCGATCCTTCTGTCTCAGCCTCTCACATGTCTGTGTTTTTAAAAGACCACTTTGGCTCCTGGGTGGAGATGGATGGAGGGGACCAGTGGATGAGGGGAAGTGGCTGGGAGTGGTGCTGGGGCCAGGGTGGAAGCACCCAGTGGTAGGGGTCTGGCGTCTGCATAGCAAGGGAATCCCTAGAAGGGAGGGGACTGAGGGGAGCTGGTGGAACCCCAGTTTAGGGTGGGAGAGAAGAGGGAAGGGGCTGGCAAGAAGCTGAGGGACACAAGCTGGGGAGCAGAGGCCAGACCAGTGTGCTTCTGGGAAGAGGAAGGGCATCAGGGAAATGCTGTGAGGCAGTCAGTGACAAACTACGACTGCCCACGGGTCTAGTGACATGGACAGAGGTCACAAGTGACGAGTCAGACTGCAGGCCGCCTGCACGGGGTGGGCAGGAGGAAGTGAGCCGAGTCAGCAGGCAGGGACTTCTGAGAAGCCAGCTCTGAGTGGAAGCTGGAGCCTTGGGGTGTCGGGGAGGCACTGCGGGGGGTGGAGCCTCTGTGGACCCCACTGTGTCTGTGGCCAGGAGGTGCCCGGACACTCAGGATAAACAAGGGCAACTCCTGCATTTGGGTAGTGCTGCCCTGGCTCTCCAGGCCTCAGGGACCCTGACAGTGGAGCACAGAAAAAAATGGCTGCTGTGACCAGTCTCTCACCAGGAGCCCCTGTCCACATTGGTCCCGTCTGCTTGGGTACTCAGCCAGGGCCGCTCAGCCCTAGTCTTCTCTCGGGAAGTCGTGTGGGTCCCACACATTTCCTTCCCTTGAGAGATGGGCAGGAGTGGCCATCCTGGGAGAGCTGGGAGGAGCCAGCTGAAAGTTCTGTAAAGGGAAAATTCCAGGCAGGGAGCCAGCAAGCCCAGGCGGGCCCAAGCTGCGTGGTTCCGCAGTGGGACCCTGAGCCTTCTTGGCCATTGACAACACTTGTGTACTGGCCCCCTGTGGCCCGCCTATCAACTGGATGGAAGGGAGTGAGGAACAGCTTGCTGGAATAGAGTACCATTCCTCCCGCACAGTCCTCTGTGAGGAATGGGATCCTCAGAGACAGAGGACCAAGGGAAGAGTCCAGCCTCCAGGTAGGCACAAGCTCTCGGAGAATCTGCTGCAGGTGGCCCCTAGAAGCTGGGTGCCTTTTGATCTAAAAGTTCCTGTCTGGGGAAACTGTTGGAATAGTGACAAATTATACAATAATATTTATCAAATCATCACCTGCGGCCAGCTCAGAATGGAGAGATCCGGTGCACTCAGCAGTTAGAGGAAGGCCAGGCAGATGGTGGCAGGACCCTCTCGTGGTCCTGAGTTCACTGCCCTCGTGTTTCTGAAGTGCTCTGGACAGTGTGGCTAGGTGCTCAGGAATCTGAACTCACAGCATAGGCCTGAATGAGAAGCTACCCAGGCACCTGACCCTGTGCACCCCAACGCAGAGTCCACGCTACAGAAGCCGTCCCCCAGCATTGGAAAGGTGACAGTTCTTGAATATTTGAAGAATTGTCCATTTTCCAAGTTTCCAGCACAAGGCACATCATACTTGTATGATCAGAAAAATAGCAAATATCAAACTTAAAATGGAAACGTCAGGCCTTTGAGGAAATTCCTCCTACTCACCCAGGTTGGATATGCAGAGGTGTGGGGAGGGGTCTGGAGAAGCCTGCCTTCCCAGCCAGCCAGTAGGTCTCCTCCACACCCTTCCCCTGGAAGAGAGAGGAAGGGTTGGAAGCCCCCACCCCCACACACATGCACACACCCACATGCACATGCACACACACACAGTTCTCAAACTTTCCCAAGTAAAGAGCAAGGGCAAACTGGGTGTGGTGGCACATGCCTCTAATTCCAGAACTTGGGAGGCTGAGACAGGAGGATCACAGCCTCGAAGTCAGCCTCAGCAACTTAGGGAGACCCTGTTTCAAAATAATAAAAAATAAAAAGGCTGGGGGTATATCTGAGAGGTAGAATGCCCCTAGGTTCAATCCCCAGTACCAAAAAGAAGAAAGAAAAGCCAGGGCAGAGCTGG
>PVLC010050329.1:0-10130 GCA_004027655.1 Graphiurus murinus | reverse complement strand
TGGGAAAAATCTGAAACCTGACCACCTGAATTTTCAACAGAGTTACACATCTTTATTGCAGACCAGCCTTCCTTGTGTTTATTTTGTGATGGTTTCCTCTCATATTTCTTCTGATCCTTATTCTAAATCCCTTTCCTGATCTTTAGCATTTGAGCCCCTTTCCACTTGTTTACTGAGATAATACTAACCAATTAAAGGATCCTTCAGCTCTTTCAAAGTTCAAAGACCCTTCTATATTTTTACCCATCTGTTTCTTTTATCTTTGGCTCACTTTTTTTTTTTTCTTTTCTGTGTATACCTGTTCCCCCTGACTCTATGCAACCTGTGGCTTAAAAAACATCTACAAACTGATGGTTATCCAATGAGTATCTGCAGTGTGGACCTCCTTGCAGCTTCAGACTTATATATCCAATGCTTACTTGGTGTCCAGTAGGGATCTCACATTTAAAATGACCAAAAGAGAACTCTGGCTTTGCCAGAGTTCAACTTTGATTCCCTCCAGTTACTTTGCCCTCTCTCTCTCGGGTAAATGGCACTAACCCCAAACTCAGATGCTCAAGCCAGAAGCATGGATCGGCCTTGATTCCTTTTTTCCTCACTCCTCTTGGCCAGGAGATGAATATATCTTCATTTATACACAAGACATATGCAGAATCCAACGACACCTGAGTATCCTTGGTGCTACCACCTCAGTCCAGTTGTCTGTCTTTTGCTTGGTCTACCTACAGTACCTCCTGCCATGCTGAAATCCTTGCTTCCAACTCAGCCCCACTGTGATCCATCTTCTGCACAGCAACTAGGCTGCACTTTTTACAAATAAAGCAGGCTCTCCTTTCCTAGTTTGTGTACTTCCATTTCAAACAGCATCCAAGGCCCCTGCCCCCTTATTCATTATATAATCCATTCGCCTTGATCCTTTTCCTGTCCCTTGAACCCAGCAAGCTTGCTCCATCATAGAGCTTTTATGTTTGCTGTTCTCTGTCTAGAGCAGCCGTGCCCTAGACCTTTAGCCACTGCCTCCTCTTTCTGGCTAAACTCAGCCTTGACTCAGAGAGGCCTTTCCTGACCGTACTTCCCCAGTCACTACCACTCAGTTGTATTTTAACTTGATAGACTATGCTGGTGGGTTTTCTTCTTACTCTCTCCCACTATAACACAGGCTTCTGGCAAGCAGGGGCTCTTGGCTCTGTGTTCCTTGAGCCTGGAAGGTTCTCAGAGGGACAGACCAGCTGACTTTCCAGGGTGAACCTCCCACTCATGCCCCCATCTCTGGCCTGCTTCGATGTCTTTTTCATGGTGGGGTCTCTCTTGCCTGTATCTCTGATTGACCTCTCCCTCTTGGCTCTGATTCTCCAAAACCCACAGCACATCACTGAGCCTACACTTCTCTGGCGATTCCTAGCCATGCATCAGGTGACAATTCGGCTGTCTTCTCACCACCCAACTTCCTTGACTTTTCTTCTGGTTTGATATTACTGTTCATTTTTTTTTTCTCCAAGCAGAAGCATATACTAAGAATTTGCTTTAGATATCATGCAGAATGCAGATAAGAGTAGGAGACAGGTGCTGGGTGTAGTGGTGCACACCTTTAAGTCCCAGTACTCCAGAGGCTGAGGCAGGAAGATTGCAGGGTTGAGGCCAGCCTCAGCAATTTAACGAGACCCTGTTTCAAAAAAAAAAAAAAAAAAAAGGACTGGAAGTATATCTCGGAGGCAGAATGCCCCTGCGTTCAATCCCTAGTACTCTCTCTTTTTTCCCTCCAAAAAAAGAGTAGAGGACAACACTGGCCTGCATGGAGCTTGCTGCCTACCAAATGAAGCAGCCCAAATGAAGCAGCAGGTGTTGCTTCCACCCTTCCTCTTGGAATTCTTGCATCCCTTAGTTGCTAGGACATAAGCCTTTGTTGGTTTTCTTCCTAACTGGCTACTATCCCGTTTCTTTTTTCTTTGCTAACTCTTTTTCTTCTGCTTGTATCTGCAGTAAAGAAGTTGGCTGTGATTTTGGCTCCTTCCCTCTTCTCTGTACTCTATCTCTTGGTGACCACCATTGACTCCCACATCATCACCTTTGGGCAGATCTCTTCACCTACCTCCTCTGCATGTGACTCCACATTTATGTTAGGCTTAGATATCTTCTAGGGCTTCGCTCCAACTGCCTTGTCTAAATCTTATTGACTATTTTTCTTCACTGCTTTCTTTAGAAAAAAGCTTCTGCCAGCACTCAGCATCCCTCTGTCCTCTCTCTCACCTCACAGGTCCATCAGCTGCTCTCAGGCTGGCTCTCAGAGCTGCTGCCCTTCTGTTCCCGCATTGCCCTGGACTTGACCCCTAACACCCTTCCTTATCATGGGGGAGAGGTGAGGGCTCCGGATGATCCCCAGGCCTGTGTCTACACTGGATCCAACACTTTACTCACTCAGTGCTCTTCACCACCCTCCGTGTGTCCCCATACGTCCCCATCTCCATCTTTGCTTGTGCAAAGTCACCTTTCTCCTTTGTCCTCTTTCAACCTCCTCCTCCACCCAACCATTTTTTTTTTTTTTTTTTTTGCGGTACTGGAGATTGAACTCATGGGCATTCCACCTCCGAGCTACACCCCCAGCCCCATTTTTTATTCTTTATTTTGAAACAGGGTGACACTAAGTTGCGGAGTGCCTCACTAGGTAGCTGAGGCTGGCTGTGAACCCAGATCCTCCGGTCTCAGCCTCCCGAATGCTGGGATTACAAATGTGCGCCACCACGCCCGGCTCCAACCATTTTTGAAAGACCCAATCCAAATGGTGACAGCGCATGAAGCCCTGCACTAATCTCTTCCTGAAGCCCTCACTGACTTTGAACCCCGTGCATGGCACCTGTCAGCACCTCTCTATGGTTACTTCTTTCTGATACTGCAATGTCCCTGTACACCTATGATTCTTGGCATGCCATCTGTGCCTTCCAAGAAGACAGTCCTGGGGCTGATTTACCTTTCTTCTCACCCATCACTCAGCACAGGACCTTCCTGCTCAATAGCTGTTTACTGAATGAATAATAGCATCTTATATTTGTCCATTGTCTCTCAATGAGGTCTTAGCTAAATTTTTTTTATAATGCTTATAATGGCTCTAGTAGAACCTTATTTGCTTTCAGATGGGAATTTGAAGCCTTGCCATATATGTCTCCACCGTACATTCTCTACTGGCTGTCACTTGTGTAATATGTACATGGCTACGTTTTCATAGCTTAAGGACTCTCTAGATGAAAGCTGGCATGATCCCTTTCTGCCAGACCTCTCAGTGGCAGACTTGAGGAGACAAAGGCTTTGCATTTGTTGTGTCGGGCCTCAAAGAGTGTCCAAGTTTGACCTGGACAGACTGTTCATTTCTAGCTCACATGAGGACTGGGAACTCCATGTGGAAATCTACAGTCTTTCCTTTAAAGGCCTCTTACTGACTCAGGATGAGGGATTTAAGCCTCCTTTTATAAGGTAAACTGCAACACCGTAAGCTCTCTAGTTTCAGCCGTTCAGTTCTACCTGCCCGCTCTATTCAGTAACTGCTGATACTTATCTTCCAAATGGTTCAGATTGGAAAGTCAGATTGTTTGCTTCTAGGCAGCTCAGTGAGATGATAAAATTTGAGCAATAATAGAAACAATTGCAAGGATCCTTTGTAAATATGCCATACGCTGCAGGTCTTGATTTAGAATAATGTCAATGATAACCTGAGAAATAAAATTATTTCCCATGGATATCGGGAGGAGGCGGAAAGAGGTAGATAAATGAAGTTTAGCTTTATTGGCCTGTCTTTCTTAATGATTCCTCACGGTTGCCAATAGCACTTACTGAAATAAACATTGAGCAGTTGTTTACTTTGAAAAACTTGCCTGGGTTTTCTTGCCTCACCTCATCTATTCCACATGACAGAAGAAAGTTGAAGGCATTGAATGACTTTCCACAGCATTCCAAACATAGGGAAATGGTAATCTGGAAGTGCCAACTCCTGGTTGTTAGATATTACAACTGAGCAGTCAGAGCAGAGAGCTTCTAAAATTCCTTCCTGTAGGACTTTGGAATAAACTCCACATTATTTTGAGTATGAATGTGTGTGATGTTGGTATCACTTCAAATAGTGAAGGTAGTACATCAGAAGAAATTCAAAAGAAACAGAGTTATTTTAATCCCATTTCTCTTTTTCCTCCCATCTATCTACTTCATATTGAGAATACATAATATGTCTTCTCTTGGTGACTCATTTCTTTGTTATTTTGCCACCTACCTGGTTCACTTTGCCACTGGAGAATAAGAAATATTTTACAGGGAATTTCACGCTGTTCTTCCTGCTCAGCAGAGACAGAATCATCAGAAGCCAAGAGTTGAAGGCAAAATAACCCGGCCCGTCATTGCTTGATAGTGCAGTATTTAGGCCAGATAAACCCAACTTTGGGTTCCTCAATTTCCTCATATCTATGATGGAGTGGTAATAGCTGCTTATGGTTGTGTTTGAATTATCTTTGATTAAGATAGCTGGGCATGGTGGCACATGCCTATAATCCCAGGCTGAGACTGGGGAGGATCTCAGGTTTGAGGCCAGCCTCAACAACTTAGTGAGGCCCTTCACTGTTTAGTGAGATCCTATTTCAAAATCAAATAAATAAATAGATAGGGCTGGAGGCATAGGTCAGAGGTAGAATGCCTCTGGGTCAATCCCCAGTACAAAACACACACACACACACACACACACACACACACACACACACACACACACACACACACAGCTTACAATAGAGCTTGGCTTAGCGCATGGCATATAAGAAACACACAGGACATGTTCTTGTCACAAGACTAGGAAACTTGATAATAAATCAGATTGATTATAATACAAAATAAATACTTTTATGATTTTAGCTGAAACTACAGTTTCTTTGATTAATCAAGCACTAATTATTCCACCCCCTCTCCCAATCAATTTGTTACCCATTCATTCACTTTTCTGGTTACTCTAGAGATTTGCACACACATTGTTGACTGGTTAGTGTGTCTTATTATCTGTTACCACTTCCAGGATAAGGAAAGGCCTTTGACATTTAAGCTTCAGTCTATTCTACTCCTCCTCTCACGCTTTATGTTCTTGATGTCATATGTTTTAATTATGTATTTTGAAATCCAGAAGACATTGCTAATATTATATAGTCAATAGTCAATAGATTTTTCCACATAGTTACCCTTTTTGTTGCTTTTTTGGCTTTCTTACATTTTCGTAATTCTGAAATGAGATCATTTTCCTTCTGTTCGAAGAACTTCGCTTTTGTGTTATTAATTCTTTCCCTTGTTGAGAATTGGTTGAAAGCATATTTATTTTGTCTTCCTTTTTTTGTGTGTGTGGTACTGGGGATTGAACTCAGAGGCATTCTACCTCCAAGTTATACCCCCAGTCCAATTTTTTTTATTCTTTATTTTGAAACAGGGTCTTACTAAGTTGCGGAGTGCCTCACTAGGTAGCTGAGGCTGGCCGAGAACCCAGATCCTCCTGTCTCAGCCTCCCAAATGCTGGGATTACAAGTGTACGCCACCACACCCGGCTTTTGTCTTCCTTTTAAGAATTAGTTTTGCTGTGTGTTTTTTTCTTCTAGGTTGGATGTAATTTTCTTTTATCTATCTATCTATCTATCTATCTATCTATCTATCTACTTTTGTGGTACTGGGGATGGAACCCAGGGTCTCTCTACTTCTGAGCTGCACCCCCAGCCTTATTTTATTCTTTATTTTGAAACAGAGTCTCACTAAGTTGCAGAGAGCCTCACTAAGTTGCTGAGGCTGGCTTTGAACCTCTGATCCTCCCCTCTCAGCCTCCCAAGTACTGGGATTACAAGTGTGCACCACCGTGCCCAGCTTCTTTTACCACTTTAAAGATTCCATTCCATGGTTTTAGGAGCATCATTTCTGTTGAAAGTTAGCTGTCAGTGGTGTTGTTGCTCCCTTCCTTGCCTTTCACTAGTTTTACTCTGTGTACCTAGCTGAGGTTTTCTTTGTATTTATCCTGCTTATGGTATGTAACACACCTTGCGCCTATGCCATGATGTCGTTTGATGGTTTAAGAAAAATGTTAGCCATTATATCAAGAATTAATTCTGCCTAATTCTACTTTTTCTCGCTCTTCTCCTGCGACCCTATTACATATATGTTTAACCTTTTTACTGTGTGTCAGGTATGTTATAGACTTTTTGATTTTTTTTTTTTTTTTGGTGCTGGGAGTTGAACCTAGGGGCATTCTACCTTCAAGCTCTAACCCCAGCCCTTTTTAATTTTGAAACAGGGTCTCACTAAATTGCTGAGGCTGGCCATAAACCTGCCATCCTTCTGTCTCAGCCTCCTAAGTACTGGGATTACAAGTGTGCGCTATCATACCTAGCTCAACTTTTTTATCCTTCCTTTACACCATGGACTTCAGTTTTGATTACTTGTACTAACTTCTGTTGTATCTGATCTGCTATTAGACCCATTCACTGAACTCTTAATTTCAGATATTTCATTTTTTTTAGTTCTAGAATTCCTATTTGATTATTTTAAAAGATTCCAGTTTAGGGTGAGAAGTCTTGTTTTCTATTTCTTTGATAAGTTAATCATAGTCATTTTAATGCCCATATCTGATAACATTAATATCTGGATCCGTGCAAATGTCTTTTTTTTTTTTTTTTTTTTTCTTTTAAGTCATCTGGTTCTGTCATCTGGAATGTCTGGTAAGTTGTCCTTGAACACTGAAAAAATGTAGAGGCTGTGTATGAAGTTATGTTCTTCCCCAAAAGATATACTTTTTTCCTTGCCGGCCAATAGAGAAACTTACCTTATTCTAATAAGAAACCGGTATGCTTTTAGACTAGGTTTCAGACTTTATGAGCACCAGTTGTGTTTTCACCTTTGCTCTTACTCCTCATAAGTCTTGGTGTTTATTGTAATCCACCTTTCTTGGTGGACTAAGAATTCCAATATTTTTTGTTTGTTTTCTCATTCTGTGAGATTCTGTTTTAGGCTCTTAGTATTTATTTTCTGCTCAGCCTCTTAGCCACTTGCCCCACCCCTTAGCCCTTCTTTCATTATATCAGTTATCTTGAGGGGAAAATCGGTGTCGAGTGTCAAGCTCACTTCTCTGCTGTTGCTTATTCTCATAGGATCTTGGCTTCCCAAACTCTGACTTTCTTAGTGTCCCTGCACTTCCGGGTTGTGTTGTTAAACCTGTGAGGTCCTGGAAGCTCAGAGTTACTGAATTCTACTTGGTCTCTGGCCTACACCACTAAAAAATTGGCTAGTTTCTTAAGAGAACAAGCAGTGGACATTGTCGACCCACCTCCCTGTGTGTCAGTGTCTTGGTCCCTTGAACCTGACTATCTTAATTACTCACCAGAGCAATCGAGTGACCTGTCTTGTCTTTTGTCTATCTTTTATAGTTGCTCTCAGAGGGGGAGTCGATCCCATGCAAACTACTTTATCATAGCAGAAAGCAAAAATCTGGCAAGGGAAATGTCAATTATTGCTCTTTTGAAATGTATATTCACTCATTCTCCTCCACACAGTATTTGAGGCAGTTTACATGAAATATACATGTCCCTGAGGTGAGAACCTGGAAATAAGGTAAAAGGTCAAAAGTACAAAGGTATTAGGGAAGACAGAAGAAGGTAGAAAAGGAGATAATTATTAGAAATTTTAAACTGTGAATGTTTTTCATAGTTGAATGTCATATTTAATACTGATCTTCCTTCAAGCTACAAAAAGAAACGTGAATTTTATATCTGTTGGGGGAAAAGAGGAGTTGGAAATTGGGATAAGGAGAAATGAAGTTAGCATTGACAGTTGTATTAGGGTGGTGTTTTTTTTTGTTTTTTGGTAGGCTTAGGCAATTTTTTTTTAAGTAGGAATTAGTAAGCAATGAAAGTAGAAGGTGGGTATTGAGGTTTACCTAAGAAGGTCTAACCTAATTAGGGCATTACAACATGACCCCAGGCTGCTTGGTAATTGGGATTACTACTGATTTGGCATAGAAGTCTTAATACTATTATATAAAGGTGATATTAAGGTGCCCTTATTTTATTTTGAGTATTGAAAGTTCTCTGGGACTGTGGTAACTAGCCTGAGAGATGAAGAAATACCTATGTAGTTCTTGTTTTCTGGGGAAATAATATATATAATCCATGAACAGGTATTTTTTTCTGGTACTAAATTTTAATGGAATTTTATCAGATGCATTCTTATGATACAACATAGTAGTATCCTCAATAATACTTTTAAAAAAAATATTTATTGATGCTAGGGATTGAACCCAGAAGCATTCTACCTCTGAGCTGCAGCCCCAGCCCTTTTTATTTTTTTTACTTTGAAACAGGGTCTTGCGGAGTTGCCAAGGTTCTTGCTCTGTTACTGAAGCGGGCCGCAAACCTATGAACCTCCTGTCTCAACCCGCCAGGTACTGGGATTACAGGAGTGTGCCACCACACCTAGTTTCAATAGTACTTTTAAAGCTGATTAAGATATGGTTTTCAAACTGGGTGTGGTGACACAAGCCTGAAATACCAATATTTGGGAGGCTGAGACAGGAAGATCACAGGTTCGAGGATAGTCTCAGCAAGTAGTGAGATTCTAGCAAGACCCTGTTTTAAAATAAAAATAAAATTGGACTGAGAGTGTAGCTTGGAGATAGACTGCCCCTGAGTTCAATCCCACTCACGTGCGTGCGCACACACACACACACACACACACAGAGAAAAAAAGAAATGGTTTTCATATGAAAGTTTTTTTTATATTGACCCCTTCAACAAACAAATGAAGCTATAATTCTAAATTGTTACTTATTAAAGACATTTTTATGGGGACCTGCACTAAGATAGTTCAGGTACAGAAGTGTTTGAGATTTTTAAAACACACTGGTAGAATTTGGGAAATCGAGAAAATTTTTCTTTTCCCCTGAAGTTATCAACTGTTACAAAACTTTTGACAAAAAATTGGCAATGTGTGGCTATGCAGATATTCTTTTTGATTTGAGAAGTGCCATATGCTTTATTTTTTGCAAGCTACATTTATTTTTAAGTATCATTAGCTGTTATTTAACAATATTAAAGGAAATTTGTACTAAATACCAGATTGCTGGTAGCAACTTGAAATTCTGTTACCCAAAATTTTAAATCTTGATTTCCACGGATGAGGGGGCATCCCAGTTTTTCATGCAAGACGTGGCTCAGGTTTATGTCTTTTCAGATTAGAATTTGATCTTTCAAGCATCTGTTCATATCTGCTTTATTTTTCCCAGTGGCACTGTAACATTGCTGTTGACAGAGATGCTTCTGCATATTGAGTTGGAACGTGGAGGATGGAGGACCTGAGTGATGGGGGCAGGGTAGGAGGGTCTTCACCCAGGAGGTGGCATTGGAGCTGCCTCTTGCAAGGGAATTTCTGGGAAGACATTCCTGGTGCAGGAAGCACAGCAACAGAGGCCTTGGAGCACCAGACAGCATGGCATTTTCAGAAAGCCAAGATGGTTTGTTTTGTTGAAGTATAAGCATTAGGGGGTGGGAGAACAGCAGTAGATAGAATTGAGTGGTAGTCATGGGCCAGATCCTGAGTGACCTTTTATATGTCTCTTATTTATTTATTTATTCATTCATTCATTCATTCATTCATTTAGCAAATATTTATTGAACAACTACTGTGTACCAGATCATGCCCTAGACACTAGCATTCAGCAGTGAACAAGACATAAAAAGGTCACTGCTCCTATGAAATTACATTCTAGTGGGAAGAGACAGACAAAACAAAATAGCAAAAGTATGTAAGCGCATATAACAGTTTATTAGTAATGACTGATAAGAAATTTTGCTAGGAACAAGAATGGAGGGGGAGTTTGCCATCTTAGGGGGTCAGGAAAGGCCTTATTAAATAGGTGATGTTGGGCCAGGCGTGATGGAGCGTGAGGTGCATGCCTATAATCTCAGTATTTGGGAGGCTGAGACAGGAGGATTGCAAGTTTGAGGCCAGCTTCAGCAACTTAGAGTGGCTCATAGCAACTTAGTGAGGCTTTGTTTCAAAATAAAAAATAAGATAGTGCTGGAGCTGTAGCCCAGAGGTAGAACACCCCTGGGTTCAATCTCTAATATTCTCCCCCCCCC
>PVLC010050328.1:0-10156 GCA_004027655.1 Graphiurus murinus | reverse complement strand
CTTGGTTGACTTATAAAATGTTTCATTCCTCTTCTAAAATGATGCTTCATTTTCTCTGGCTTGGGCTATTGCTAGGAAGAGCACTGATCCCACTCAGAGGCGGGTTCAGCCTGGCAGGAGCAGCAGACTTCTTCACATTTTCTACTAAAATTATGCTCACGAGCTAGAAAACTGATAAATCTCTTTAAAGAGATTTTTAGCTAATTCTTTCCCCAGGAAAATTAATATTTGTATATGTTGTTTGACTCCAGTCTATTCTGAAGATTGATAATTTTATTTTAGAAAACAATTCTTAGAAGCCAGGCCAGGTGGCCCACGCCTGTAATCCCAACACTTGGGAGGCTGAGATAGGAGGATTGCAGGTTTGAGTCCAACCTCAGCAAGTAGTGAGACTCTCATTAACCTATTGAGACCTGTTTCAAAATAAAAATAAAATAGTGCTGGGGGTGTAACATGGAAGTATTGACTCTTGCTGAAAGATTGTACAAATTTTAGCAATATTCTCTAACATTTTCCATATATTGTATAACATTATTATTATTAATTGTTTATAAAGTGTTAGAAACAAGGCTTTAGAAATAGTTCCTTGTACTAAACACAGGATAAAATTCTAATAAAAATTCTGAGTCATATTGTGAAGTAATGTTTCTTAAGGATATTATGGTTAGCCCTCTATATTTGTGGGTACTATAGAATTAACTAACTTGACTCAAAAATATTTGAAAGCAATTTTTATCTGTATTGAACATGTAGAGATTTTAAAAATTCTTTCCCTTTTCCCTAAACAATACAGTATAACATCCACTTTCATGACATTTCCATTGTGGTACAAATTATAAATAATTCATAATAATTTAAAGTATAGGAGGATATGTTCTGGTGGTATCTAAATAATATACATTTTGTATAATGGATTTTAGCATAGTTCAAATTGATGGGTAGTAAAAATAGTTAAGAAATTTTGATGTAGAGAATTTGATACCTATGTGACTGGGAGTGTTAATTCTGATTACTAATTTTAAAGAACAAATATTCTAGAGTTCAGAGCACAGGGACTTGTAATAATTGATAAACCTTCTAATGGGTCGTCAAACTTTCTGCCCTTCTCAAGCTGTTTTCTTTAAATCCCCAAAGATAATGTGATTATTTTAATTACTTTAATTTAATTTTTTTTTTTTTTTTTTGCGGTACTGGGGATTGAACTCAGGGGCATTCTACCTCCAAGCTATACCCCCAGCCCTATTTTTTATTCTTTATTTTGAAACCGAGTCTCACTAAGTTGCAGAGTGCCTCACTAGGTAGCTGAGGCTGGCCGCGAACCCGGATTCTCCAGTCTCAGCCTCCCGAATGTTGGGATTACAAGCGTGCGCCACCACGCCCAGCTACTTTAATTTAATTTTGACTCATACCTTTGATTAAAAATTAAGACAGGAATCTCTAGCTTGATTTACTGTCCAGCACGTATGGAACTGACCTTTATTTTTTTTTTCCACTGATGATTCAATATTTCAGAAAAATAATTTTCCATACTTCTCACTTTAAGACTAGTCTCATTATATTATAGTAACATGTTAATTCTAATATTGCATTGACTTATTATTAAAAGTTAAATGTTTATTATTTTCCTTCTCTGTTCAGTTTTATAATTTGAATTAGCTCATTTGAATTTTTACTATCATAGTATATTTCATTTTCTTGCATTTTTGCCAAAGCTTTGTGTAAACTAATGGAAACAGAATTTTTACTATTATGTTACTGTACATCCTTATAATTAAATTAAAAACCAACCATAAGACATTAGTCAACTAAAAGATAAAGTTATTAATCTATTAATAAACATTAATAAAACTATGATACACCTAGATTTGTTTAAACAATACAAACCTCAGGCTTCAATAGTTCTCATTAATTTGATTCAGCATTTTAAAATGTCAGTGATATTAGTTAACTCATAGAAATCATGCAATAGTATAGTGAATCAAATGATAATACCACTCTGCTTATGTGACTACAACTGAACCTATGTATTGAACTATGTATGCGTAAGATGATGTGGCCAGTCTATGTAGGTCCAGCATGGCACAACCAAACAGTACAGGTGTTGAATGTCCCATCCTCCTATTTTTTGGCTATGCATTATTTGGGAGTTTACTTATCTCCCTGAGAATCATATTCTTCATGTATAAAAATAAAATTTGTACTGCTATTATGATTACTAACAATATACACAAAGTATTCTAGTGATTTGTATATACTAGTAATTGGTAATATTATTAATAACCATATAGATGGAAACATTTCTTCTGACTAAAAGGAATAGAAGGGTATCTACTCAAAAACATACCACAAAGTTATTGATTTTTCCCTAGAATTTAATTTTGTCAGTTACGAAATGAAATTGTTAGAGTTTCAATGTCCCATCCAACCCTAATTTCCCTAGATTTACAAACAAACAAACAAAACAAACAACTAAATATGTGTATCAGAAATGACTTTTTTCACTTATATAGACTTGGTGATTTGATATAGCTAATAATACAAGAGACCTGAACAGAGGCTAGTAAAATAGATCATTTACATGGATTAAAATGGATGATATGATATAAAAAAATCATAAGCTAACAAAACAGGCTTTAAAAAATAAGTTAGCAATAACTTAACCCATTTTCTACTATAGCTAAAGGAAACAATAATATTATTTTCATTGTGTCACTTTCTGGATTACATTTTCAGTGTTTAGGGTATTCATAAATTCCAGGGTAACTTGACAATGTTTTCCTGAAAAAATATGATTATTATTATATGTTGGAAGCCATCAGAGGGAAACAAGTCTTACTTTTAATTAACTATATAGTGTTAGATATGTTTGACCCTTGCCATTATTCCATATTCTGTTCTAGACATAAAATGGCCCAGGTGGCTTTATTTAGTGTGGCTCCCTCAAGGAACTGGTTGAGCCTCATTGTTTTGATATGAAGGTGGGGAGTAGGAACCATATTGAGCCAGTTTGACTATATATATATATATATGAATATATATAGAATATGAATATAGAATATAGAATATATATATGAATATATGAATAAAGAATGTATAATCTTGGTATGTATTGATTTCAATAAGTATATTGAGGAAAGGGCGTTTCATGTGTTTTCTATACTATCAAGAAAAATTGAAATGTACTGACTTATTTAAAATGATCTATGTAATATATATTTAGAGTTTTGAGTTAAATAAATATGCAGGTTGATAATGAAAATCATCAAATCATGATCATATTCATGGTCTAACATATAACAACCTAAGTTTCCTTATTCCTTCATTCCTTCATTTCTTTGTTCCTTCCTTTCTTCCTCCCTTTCGTCCTTCCCTCCCTCCCTCTCTCCATTCTTACCTTCCTTCCTGGAATATTTCCAGTTTTTTCCAAACTAGTTTAACTAATCTTTAATCCCTCTGCACAGTTTTCTTCCAGAAATATTTATTTTCTTGGAATTCCTTTGACCTTAAGTCCCCTCTGAGGATCTACCACTGTTTTGGTTTGCTTTCTTGATTTGGTGATTCATATCCTGGATAGTTTCATAAAACATACAGAGTTCTTTGAAGATAAACATTGAGCTTACCCTAATACCCAACTACTATTTTTAGCCAAGGATAGAATTCTGCTTTCAATAACATTTCCATATCATCTTAATGGCACTATTCCATCAATCAACTTCCAGAGTTGCAGTTGAAAAGACCAATAACATTCTAATGATCAATCTTTGATAAATGGTGACTTTTTCTTTTTTGTGTGTGTGGATATTTGAACTGTCTGGTATTAAAAAACATCAACATAATGCTGGTTTTAGTGTGGTTGTATTATTGTTATTATTCATTTTATTGTCCTTAATAAACCTTTGATGTAGAAGCATATGTGTTTTAGTTTTATGAAAGTCTCATACTTTTTCTTTCAAGATTGTGGCATTTCTTTCAAGATTGTGTTTTAGTGTGATCCTGGCTCTCCAGAATGAATATTCTTTTATTTATCTCATACTTTCCTCTTAGGCTTCCTTTCTGACTGTCTTAGATGTTTTAAAGGCCTGTGTAATTATGATGAACTCACCCAGATAATCCAAGATTATTTTGTTTTAAGGCTAGTTCTTTGGTAACCTTAATTTAATTTATAAAGTCCTTTAATAGTAGCATCCTGATTAATGTTTTATTAAATAACTATAGAGCACAAATCTTGTGGGGAAGGCATCTTTGGAATTTTGCTCTCCACTGAGTCTATATATATGTCTGCCAGTATTTGCAATCTAGCAAGTAAATATTTCTTTTTATTTATTTATTTATTTTTATTGGTGCATTGTAATCATACATCTTTGTTAGATACAAGCTGGTAAAGGCATGCATACACACATTTCTCATTTAACCCTTCCCCAATTCCCACCCCACTCCCTCTCTCTCCCTCCTTCTCAAGTTCAGTTTAGTGATTGACTTTGATATGTTTGTGAAAGTACATCATGTGCATTAAGGTGTTTCTCTCCCACCCCACCCCCATCCATCACCTTCAGTTAAGTTACCTATTTTACTCATTTGAGGTTTCTCCTTCTTCGTCTAAAGCACTCTTTATGTACCACTTTCTCTTATGTACCACTTTCTCTCTAGCCTCCACATATTAGGGAGAGCATACATTTTTTTAAATTTTTATGATTGACTAATCTCACTTAACATAATGTTTTCAAACTTTACTGTGTGTCACATAAAACTTGGAGAACTAATTTGTAGTTCAGAGGCCCAAATTCTTAGAGTAGCATACGATTTGGCCCTTCATATATTATACAAAGTTCTCCTGGTGGTTCTAATACTTACCAAAGGTAGCTTAACTTAGGTAATATAATAAAAATACTTGGAGAACATTTAAAATCCCAATGCACATATATAACCAGACCAATTAAATCAGAATCTCTGGGATAGCAATTCATGTATTAGTGACCTAGTATTCTAGATCAGTGTATCTCAAATGTTAATCCAAATGTGAGGGACCTGAGGATCTAGTTAGACTGATTCAGTAGGACTTTGGAGGGATGGAGATATTATGTTTCCATCATGTTCCTAAATCATGCTATGCTGCTGGTTTTAGACCACATTTTGATTAGAAAGACCATAGAAAGTTTATTGTGAGGGGATCTACACTTTTTAACCAGGTTGAAAATTTAATGTTCTAAATTGAAATCATTAAAAGATGACAAGAGACTTGATTTAAAATTCCAGCAGTAAGTTTAACTGTGTGTGTAACATGCATGCACATGCACATGTGTATCTGCATATCATTTTTTTCATTCAAATGTATACTAACGCCTGGAAGAACACATTGTATTATTTGGTTTCAAAACATCCATGTTGGCTATTATCTATCTTGCTGGTTAAAACACAGATATTAGCCAGGCGTGGTGGCGCACTCTTGTAATCCCAGCATTCGGGAGGCTGAGACCGGAGGATCCGGGTTCGCGGCCAGCCTCAGCTACCTAGTGAGACACTCCGCAACTTAGTGAGACTCGGTTTCAAAATAAAGAATAAAAAATAGGGCTGGGGGTGTAGCTTGGAGGTAGAATGCCCCTGAGTTCAACTCCTAGTACTGCAAAAAAAAAAAAAAAAAAAAAGCACAGATATTTACCTATTGCTGTTCCATATTTCTTTAACTATCACATTACTTTAACATCTCACATTTATTTATCACAATACATACCATTTGTACAAAAGAAAGAAAACTTACAATATAGAAAGTTAAATACAAGAAATGGCATTTGAGCTGGAATTTGATATATGAGTAAGATTTGGACCAATGGATACTTATGAATAAAGGTATAAAGATAGTGTAATGGTTTGAATCTAGAATGTCCCCCTAGCCTTCACAGAAACAAGGTAGCAGTACTGGAAGTGGAGCTTGGTTGATAAGGAAAGGTCCCTAAGGGTGTGGCCTTGAGAATTATATATCCTTCCTCCTTCCCCTGCTTGCTTTCTTGCTTCCAATCTCCATGATATGAAAGCAGAGACTAACTCTCTCCCTCTGCACCCACCACCATGCCCTGAGTGTCAGACCCTATTCTCACATGAACTGAACCCAGAATCTCCAAAAAACTGAACAAATATTCCTTCCTGTAAGTTCTATGATCAGTCATTTGGGATTATAACAGTGAGGATGTTGACTGAGACAGTAAAAACGTAACAAATAAGAAATAGTAGTGTAATTCCATGAAGGACATGAAACGGAAGAGAAGCAATATGGGGGATGTTTGGAGCAAGATCATTGCTGAATTTTGAAGAATAATGTTTAAAGAGCTTGGACTCTATTTGCCATATAATTGGAGACAAATGGAGATTTTTGAGCAGGAAACAAATGTGATCTGAATTGTGATTTAGGGAGACAACTTGGCAGTGGTGTAGAAGGTGGATTGGAGCAGCGCCACAGGGCTGACTTCACTGAGGCAACATGGTGAAGTTGCATTGGGTATATTCTCACCATCTTTCTCAAGGTAGCACTTGAGAAGGGTGTACCCCAACCAGTTAAATCAGAATCTCCAGGGATGGTTATCCACGTGTTAGTGTCCTCTAAAGCTCTCAGGAGATTCTCACAATCTTTCTCAGGCTAACACTCTGGGCTGCCATTGCCAATTTATTGGAGTTGGTACTGTGGATGGAAACAATTTGCCATTCTGGGGCAGGAAATAGGGGAGACACACTGGGAGATCATTATAATAGAAATATCACCCTAATACCAAAATTATATATAGGTACGATTCTATAAGAACATCCTTAGACATGAAGACCTATATTTCAAACAATTCTGCATATTTTTCAGCTAAAAGAAAGCCTATGAGGAATCTGATATGTCTCTTTAAGTATATGTGAAATAATTTGACAAGGAAGATTCACTTTGTGTTTACTATTTGAACTAAAATGACAATGGGGATCAAAGAAATGGTCTGAAAACATAGTGAGAAAGGTAAAGAACCGAGGAAACTGTGTGAAGTTTTATATTAATTCATTTCAAAGGTGTTTACGATTTTACATTAGTATGCACTGTTCTAATCTGAAAGAAAGAAAGAAAGAAAAAAGGAAAGAAAGAAAGCAAGCCAAAGAAAAAATGGAAGTGAGGAGTAACACTTAGTCATTAAAAGAACAAAAAAGACTGGCAAATGTTGAAATCAATTATGAAACATGTTTTTATTCCTGGAGATAGTAAAGAATAGGCCAAAAAGATATCTTTGCTATGTTTTAATTTATATGTTCAGCAAAAAACAATAGTTTACTTAATCTCTGTAGCCCTTGTTCTCTGAAGTGTATATTATAGCAGAAGCTTCATTCATATTTGAGGCCTTTTATTAGATGCCAAAGTATTTTCTGGATTCCACCCTTGACTGGGAAAGTATCAATGCACTTATTTGAGCTGAATATAATTTAGACTCCAAAATTTAAATTTAGTGACAGAATTATAATTCAAAGTCACTAAAGGTTATTGGATAAACTTGGATATCATTAGAATTATAGAATATTATACTTCTCTATTAATTATGAGCAGAGGTTAAGCAAATTGAAGTAAAAGTCATTGAAGTTATTACAATTTAGGTCTTGATAGAAATATTTATTCCCTAATATTTTATATTAAATATTATAGTAAATGTAAAAAAAATCTTAGAGGAGAGTGTTCTAACCAAATGTATATCCAAAATACACATGTGACATATCCAATCAGCATCACTAAATTCAACACTGTTTTCTCCAAGTATTGCTTATAGATTAAAGTAGTGATTTTTACTGAAAACTCATCCTCAAAAGTGGTTCAATGAAAATCTCACTATAATCAATACTTTGACAAATTTTGACCTGGATCTAATGCAGTCTTTTGTACTTTCCCAATTTGCTGTTAGATGTTAAAAATCCATGAGTATCTTTTCAGGCATGTATAGCTTACTGAGAGGTTTATCATCAAAGAAAGCACTCTTTTATTCCAGAAATAATTTTGTCAGCTTTCAATAAGCACTCAGGAGAGATTACTTGCTGTGTGTTTGTGCTACATAAACTCACTTAGACGTATAATTGAAACAAAAGATATTACTACATCTAAGTTTTAAATGACAGACACAAAGAGATTCTGTTGTTTCATAACATGATTTAAATTGATCTTTGCATTTCATGGTGGGTTTGATTCCTTTATTCTGATGTGACAGTGCACAAAAGAAACAGATGAAAGATCTTTAGTTGACTATTAAAAACAAGCTCTTTTGTTCTGTGATGTTAATTTAATTTTTTTCAACTAAAGTTTATTTTAATTTCTCTCAAGCACATTCAGTTCAACCAGAAACTCCAGTGACATGGAAGGAAAATAATATCTTCTGTTTTGTATATATTTAACTCTAAAACTACTGTAGGAAAAAAATGAAAAGACTTAATGGAATCTGCTTTTAAAACTCACATCTACCTTGAACCTTTTCTTCTACCACCAAAAGTAAATCATATTATATGTATTAATATAGTCATGACCTAGACTAGACTTGAGTTTTCATTTAGATATTGTTAATTATGAATAAAGAAAATGTAAATTTGTTGAAATTGAGGCATAATTGTTAAAAGTCTACTCCAAGTGCTGCTCTTGATATGGAAATTAAGGCCTAGAGGAAAATACTTGCAGTTTTAATATCTGGAATTTCAAATAATAAACTTTAAGAAATAATGATAATAATAACTAAATCAATTATAATAACAGCACACTTCTTGAAGTCACTATCCCAGTATGTAATCTCAAAACATCTAAAAAAATGTGGAAATCTTTACTAAGCAAAGACTATATTGAGTCGAACCAATACAGTTCAGTGTATAGTACTGCACATCGTAGTACTGACCCAGAAACTGTTTGTGATTGTGGAATTGTGATGGGCCAAATATCTTTAAGCATTATAACTCTCATTCTTCATATCATATCTCATACTGTGGAAAGTTAGATTCTACCCATGGTAACTGCATACAGCATAAAGTTTGACAAACAAATGTGAAAAGGGTATATTTTTATATTATTTCTAATTTATTTTTATAGTCAAAATGATGTACCTCCATTTTCTCTCTCTATATATATATATTGGTAATATCTAATTACATTAACATTAGCATAGTAAAGAGTTAAAAGATTCCTTAGTTATAATAATTAAATATGCTTCCCAGAAAGTAGAAGTAAAAAATGACATGTGAATGCTTACTTATTTTGGCATAAGATATAAAGAATATGTAACATTGTGTTTGTATACAACCAAAATATCAAAAAAATCATATCAATATTTCAAAAATCTGTTGATCTTTCACGAACTATGTCATATTTATTTCTGTGTTACATAGTTATACTTTTTGTACTACCAAGTTGATTCGATCATGTTGCCATTTACTGCAGAAAGAGAAAAGAAAGGATGACAGAAAAACTTTGCTTAATAAAATTGTAAAAACAATCTTGGCCTCATCCTTTATTTTTTCTTAAATTATGTCTTTAAATGGGGAGAAATTAGATTATATAATAAAAATAAAGTAGGTCTGATTATTCCTGCTGAGTCTTTAAATTTCAGTCTGTGTTGTTGAAAAAGTTTGTTTTGGTTTCAAAATAAAATTATAAAAGAGAAATATAAAAACACTTAAAATGAGTCTTCTTGAGTTTCCAAACATATAATTGAGTTTTCTTGCAATATCAAGTAAGAAAGGTAGAAAAGAAATTTCAACACTGTTATAAACTCTTGAAAAATGTGGTTAATAACAAAAGTGCTAACCTTTTCTTAAACTATGCAATAAAAGCTTATATGGAAACATGTCTGGAGTGAGAATATAGAGAAAACTTTTTGTTATATTTTTTAGAATTCCAAATATTTGTAATGTGTTGCTCATATATAAAAAATACTTTTTATTTTTTTGGTTTGCTTAGTAGACATTCTAAGGGGACAATTTTCTAAGAATTAAAGATATAAAGAAATGGCTATGGCAAGAACTTATACTATGTATGTGGAACTGTGAAAGGGTATTTTTCTTAGTGACAAGATGATCTAAAAGTTTTATGAGGGAGATAAGATATATAATTTATATGCATCTTTATATCTGAAAGGAAAACTATTTAAAACTAGTTGGTGGTCAGAAGTAAAAA
>PVLC010050327.1:0-10147 GCA_004027655.1 Graphiurus murinus | reverse complement strand
TTTTTTTTTTTTTTTGCGGTACTGGGGATTGAACTCAGGGGCATTCTACCTCCGAGATATACCCCCAGCCCTATTTTTTATTCTTTATTTTGAAACCGAGTCTCACTAAGTTGCGGAGTGCCTCACTAGATAGCTGAGGCTGGCCGCGAACCCGGATCCTCCGGTCTCAGCCTCCCGAATGCTGGGATTACAAGCGTGCACCACCATGCCCGGCTATCAGTTTTTCTTAACATGAGATTTTACTAATTATAACTTTCTGCAATTATCAGTTTTCTTTTACTACCAGTTGCCAAATCTAAATTTCCATTTAGCCAGTGTTTTAGTTTGTGTTATTACCATTGGTATCAATAATATTTAGTATGAATATATTATTTTAAAAACCATAGTTATCATTATTGTGTGTGTGTCCACGTGCGTGCACATACGTGCTAGAGATTGGACCCAGAGGCATTTTACCTCCTAGCTACACCCCAGCCCTTTTTTTTTTCCTTTTTTTTTTTTTTTTAAATTTGGAAACAGGGTCTCACAAAGTTGCTGAGAGCCCTACTAAGATGCTGAGGCTAGCTTCAAACCTGTGATCCTCTTGTCTCAGCCTCCAAGTACTAGGATTACAGGTGTACGCCACCACTCCTGGCTTATTATTTATTTCTTAACTAAGATGTGAAAAAAGTATAAGAACTTTGCTCTGTAATGTTACAATTTTCCTGTTATCTGGGATTGGTCTGTTTCAGAGATTCGTACTTTATTTTTAAAGTCCAGATAGAATATTCAGCTTCTCTGTTATAGTGTGAAAGGAGCCATAAATAATAGATAAACAAATAAGCATGACTATAAGTTAATAAAACCTTATTTATGGATGCTGAAATTTGATTTTCATATAATTTCCATGTGTCACAAAATATCATTCTTTAGATTTATCTTTCAACCACTTAAAAATATAATAAAAAAAAAATCCTTAACTTACGAACTATACAAAAACAGGCAGTGTTCCATGGGCTGTGATTTGCCAACTCCTGGTGGAATGTATATTACTTCTTCAATTTTTGTGCTTTTCTTCACTTTACATGCCTTGCCTAACTATCGACAGTCCTCAGGCCACGCACACATGGTGAAGTTAAAATGTCCTTAGGGTCAGCATGACAGGTAGAGTTTCCAAGAATAACTTGCATTTTATGTGTACTCAAATCCTCACAGAGATAGGCTTCATTATTCCCATTCTCCAGATGGTGAAGCAGATGCATGAAAAGAATCAGAGTTGATGATTATTGAGGGAGCTTACTCTGTGACAGGCACTTAGCTTAAGACACCCCATAAGGCACACTGTTCCCAAAGTATCTTATTGTAAGTCCCTAGAACAAGCGTCTAGTCCTAGCTAGAATGTGGTAGTCCCTAGAATCGAGACAGTCTGTCTCCAGAGCCCTTAAGCACTGTACTCATTGTATTGCTCAGTACTTCTGCACTGCTCACAGTGCATACAGTTTCATAGCATATAAGTGATACAAACCTTTCTCTGGTGAGGGCAGCCTCTGTTCTGTTTTGTTTTTAGCCCCCCTTTTAACCACTATTTCTGAAACTATATACCCAGTGATTAACATGATGTCACCAGCCACGGGCCTGCAACTACTGGCTATAGTGTTTGAATAGGTCATGTTTCTGGCCATAGCCACAGCAGCCACACTGCCTTCCTTGGCACTAGAGAATGAAGACTACTGTGCGAGTGTTAAATGTAGAGCTTGAAGGTGCCTGGATGCCACAGCAGCTGTTGCCAGGGCAATATTCAAGTAAATACAGTTCTTCGTTAAGATCATAAGATGCAGAACATCAGACAAGTTAATTTAACTCCAAACTAACAACAACAACAAAAAATTCATGAGAGAAGTAACAGCTCATGAGAGCTGGTAAGGGCAAGCAACCAAGCAAACAGCTGTGTTTCCTGGAAGGTGCACATTGTCAAGAGGTGCCAGGATGCAGGAGCTCCAGTTCAGAGGAGCCTAGCCCTAGCAAAGCAGACCACATTCCCATGTGTGTACACACGTGTATGTTTGAAGTAACACGTGACCCTGATTATTGTGTACAGAAGTATATGATCATTGAGAGAGAGCATGTTAGTAAAATCAGGGAACAATGAAAACCTTCAGATACAGCCAGTATGCAACACTGATCACAAGGTATCAGCCTTAGAATGGCTTTGCAGTATTCTTTGTAATGCTGTGTATCTGAGATGACAGGTGTGATGGTTTGTTAGATAAGTGACAGAAGTGTATCAGATCCAGTGACATGATATTTTATTGCTTTAAACGAACAAGATGGCAGAGGCTTTGCATCCTGTGAATGATCCAAGAAAGGCTTTCCATTTCCTGTCAGCAGTAGCATCTCATACAAGAAGATTATAGCTACTGAAGCCCACAAGGCAACTGAGTATAAAGAAATCCCTCCAAATTGTATGGTGCGTGTATTTGGCAGATGGCTTGAAGCATGCAGACATCAAGTCCTCCAGTTTGTTGCTGTTAAAGCCTGTGACACCACAAGTGTGCTTCTGGTGAGGAGAACCAGGGAAAAGCTGCTGCGGTATCAACACAGATTAACATGGGAGAAAAAACATTGTGTTTCTGCATTCTCTGGTCCCTGTTCTCCTTTTATCTCTAGAGTTAGAGTTTGTTTTGTTCTTTCATTCTGTTTCCTATTTTATAAACACCCATAATATATTAGGTGCTTTGATTATATCAAGAACATGGTCTCTGTCCTTTGGATTTCCTCACTGAAATTGCTACAAAAGTTGGATATGGGTCCAGATGTATGGTCACTTTTTTGTGAGTGCTGTAAGGTAGATGAAACATGAAAATTTTGTACAATCTTTTTTTTTTTTTTTTGCGGTACTGGGGATTGAACTCAGAGGCATTCTACCTCCGAGCTACACCCCCAGCCCTATTTTTTATTCTTTATTTTGAAACCAAGTCTCACTAAGTTGGGGAGTGCCTCACTAGGTAGCTGAGGCTGGCCACGAACCTGGATCCTCTGGTCTCGGCCTCCCGAATGCTGGGGATTACAAGCGTGCGCCACCACACCTGGCAATTTTGTACAATCTTAAAGTGTTTATTTCACTGTCCTTTTCCCTTTGTGCTATCAAGTCATTTTACAGCTATACTAGGAGCCTTTGTTAGATCAGGTAGCTGCATGCGCTTCAGGCAGGATGCACTCCCAGTGCTGGGTGAGCTCTCCACATCGCCTGCTCCCCGTGCCCCATTCTTCCACTTGCTAGTAGTCTGCAGTTTTCCTCTGAGGATCTGTGAGCTCTGTCCAAGAGTTTGCTCTTTCTTTGCATCTGCCTCACATTCCAGAGGGACTGTTCCACTGCACTTCAGAGTGATGTTCCCTCAACATTTAATGAGTCTGTGTTTGCAGCAGAGGGAAACAGAAAGAGACCCTCAGTGGCCACAGACTGGGCTCTTCTTCCAAAGGTGGGACTTTGTGGACACCAAAAGAGTGTGCTCTCCTCTGGCTGGGAATCACCAGGCTGGTCATGCTTCAGATTATTTAATCTTAAATTCCATGGCCGTTAACTTTCAAATGTGTAACACCTACAATTTGTGGGATTTCTGGTATTTACTATCTTGAGCTTCTTTCATCAGTCACTTTTATATCTTCAAATAATAAGACTTTTTTAAGCATCAAAGGCTAGTAACATTGAAATGGTGATGTCCTTCAGGGTTTGTGTTATGCTAAGCAATTTAAACATTTTGAAAGAGAGATTGACTCAGTAACTGCATGGGAGTTTTCATTCTTTTTTTTTTTTTTTGCAGTACTGGGGGTTGAACTCAGGGGCGTTCTACCTCCGAGCTATACCCCCAAGCCCTATTTTTTATTCTTTATTTGGAAACCGAGTCTCACTAAGTTGCGGAGTGCCTCACTAGGTAGCTGAGGCTGGCCGTGAACCCAGATCCTCTGGTCTCAGCCTCTGAATGCTGGGATTACAAGCGTGTGCCACCACGCCCGGCTGGAGTTTTCATTCTTAAAGGAAATTGAAGCCGGGCGTGGTGGCGCACGCTTGTAATCCCAGCATTTGGGAGGCTGAGACTGGAGGATCCGGTTCACAGCCAGCCTCAGCTACCTAGTGAGGCACTCTGCAACTTAGTGAGACTCGGTTTCCAAATAAAGAATAAAAAATAGAGCTGGGGGTGTAGCTCGGAGGTAGAATGCCCCTGAGTTCAATCCCCAGTACCGCAAAAAAAAAAAAAGAAGTTGGTATGGAAAACAGTCTTTCTAATTCTTGTTTTTCCCAAATCTTTTTTTCCACCCAAAGCCTGGATTACTCCCAAGGTGAAAGGGGTGATGTCTGGAAATTGTTAATCCATGAGATTTGTTCATGGCATATAAAATTTTCAGAAAGAATTTGTTTTTTTAAATATGATTTCCTGATTGACTATAGCAGACATAAATCCAGAAAGGACAACTCCGTCAGGGCAGCCAAGATCTCTCTCAGCTTCTCAGAGGTATGTATTCTTTTTTGGGGAGAGGGAATAGTCATGGAGTGGAAATAAAGATTCTTCCTGTGGGCTAGTCAGAAGGAGAGAAGAGAAGTAGAAAGAGAAAAGTAGAGAATAATAGGACATGGAAACAAAGCAAAACTGCTAGAGTGGATAGACGTGGGAGGGTGTCCGCCTATGGCTTTGCTGGAATTAGCTACTGTCTCACGGAAAACCTAGGTTTATTTCTGTTTATAGTAATGAGAGGAAGAAGTTAAGGAGACCACCTTTGTGCCTCCTGGCCTGGGACCAGTTTCAGTCTTTGAAGTGCTCTTTTATAATATTCAGAAACATCTCCTCATCCTTTTGGATATGCAGAGTCTTTGTGGCACTATTTTCAGAGAAAACTTCACTGTGCTAAAGATGAACATATTGGCCATTTTGCTCAGATCTCTCCTCCCATCTTGCCCTCACACCCTCATGCCGGTGCAGGCTATGTACACAGACGTTCTTAAACATTCCAAATCACAAATGTTTCTAACCTGTCGCAGTTCATTTCCTGTTTCCAACGTTAGCATTAACAGACCAAATTTCCATATGAAAATTGTCTTTCTCCAGATAGAAGGATAGTTATATTTATACATAGCCACATATACATTTATACTGTCCTCTGGATTCCAGGTGATAGCAAAACTCTTTTCCACTCCCACCTGTACTCTGTGTGTGTGTGTGTGTGTGTGTGTGTGTGTGTGTGTGTGTGTGTTGAACTGGGAATTGAACCCAGGGGCATTCTACCTCTGAGCTACACCCCCAGCCCTATTTTTTATTTTTATTTTGAAACTGTCTCACTAGGTTGATGAGTCTCACCACTTGCTGAGACTGTCCTCGAACCAGCAATCCTCCTGTCTCACACTCCCAAGTACTGGGATTACAAGCGTGTACCCAGCTCCACCTATGTCCTCTTAAGCCAAGTTCTTGTTAATAAATCCTCTTAATTGAGGAGCCCTGTCTGTCAGTGGCTTCAGACACAGAAAGAGACCCTCAGTGGCCACTGTCTATGAGCATTCAGCAGTAGACTTCAAAATATCTGCATAGTCTGTTGTGTTTGATTTGATGCTAGAGTTGAAATAATGTGCTTTATGGCAAATCTTCCGTCTACTCCTCTGGCTTTTCTGTGTACACACGTACACACCCTTAACCTGACCTTGAAATAAGTACCACTCACAGAAGAGCTACTCACAGTCTCCTAGAGACTGGCCTCTGTTTGGGAGCATTTGTACAAATACGCTATCAAATCTCATAGTTCATAAATAATCATACTTGGTTCTCCTCTCCTTGTAGTCCTATGGACTGTGAGAAGGAGTCAGTGGATGTGTTCTTTAGAATCTAGACTCACGCCCTTTATTACATTACACCTTGCTTATTGAGATACTGTCAAGGTCAGGAGATTCTTTCTGTTTACTCTTGGCAACTTCAGTTATATTTCCCTCCCACTCCAGATGCAATTGTACATTAGAGAAGGAAAAACATGAAATGTTGTGATAAGGTTGCTGGTTTGTTTTTCCAAGCAGGCAATAAGCTGATTGCTGCTTTTCAGATCCATCTACTAACAGACATTTATAATAGTGCCAAGCAATGCTGTTGTGCTTGACTTAGCAAACCACTATAATCGGAGGACCCTGGGTATCAGACCTCAGAGGGGCCGAGTGGAGTATGATTTACCAGTTCTGGCACTCGAATGTGTGCACAGGCATGAAGAAGGTGAAATTCACTATTTTTTGCCTGCGGCCAGCTACACCCCCAGTCCTGTTTTTTTATTCTTTATTTTGAAACCAGGTCTCACTAAGTTGTGGAGGGCCTCACTAAGTAGCTGAGGCTAGCCTCCAACCCAGATCCTCCGGTCTCAGTCTCCCAAGTACTAGGATTACAAGCCTGCACCACCATACCCGGCTTTCATTTTCCTTTTAAATCCAGCATTGGCCAGACGTAGTGGTGCATGCTTGTAATCCCAGTACTTGGGAGGCTGAGACAGGAGGATCGCAGGTTTGAAGCCAGTCTCGGCTACTTAGTGAGATGCTCCACAACTTAGTGAGACCCTGTTTCAAAATAAAGAATTAAAATAAGGGGAGCTGGGGGTGTAGCTCAGAGGTAGGCTGCCCCTGGGTTCAATCCCCAGTACTGCAAACTAATTAATTAGTTAATTAATCAGCATTAGTCTTCCCTTTGGCTTGCTTCTTCAAAAAATATGGACCTCTCTTCTCTGTCATTTGCCTGATATTTCCACCATCCCTAGATTCTCTCTCTGTCCCCATTTTTCATTCATCAGTATGTAGCCCTAGAACTTTACATCAGGGAAGGCATTCAGAACATGTATGCATGCTAATATTTAACTCCTCCATCCACTTTTCACTAAAACACAATAAATGATTTATTGTGGAAAGGCAAGCTTCAAGCCAAGAGCTGAGCTCTTAACAGTACGGAAGAATTTTGGAACATATCTCTACTCCTGGTATTTCTGAATATAGCAGAGTGGGTGGCTTTCTAGATTTCTTCATTCTTGTTTTCTCTCATTGTTTGTCATCTGGCCATCTCTCAGGGTGCAACTCTGTGTACCCTTGCTTGGTTAGCTTGTTATAGCTTCTGTGCTTCATAGGACATTCTGTCCACTTAGAGTCCCATTTATTGGTGCCATCTCCCCACCCCCCTGCCCCGCCTCCTTTTTAGACTTGGAAGTGAACCTAGGGGCATTCTACCTTTGAGCTAAAGACTCTACAAGTTAAAAGCTACAGCCCTTTTTTTTTTTTTTTTTTTTCTTCCGGTACTGGGGATTGAACTCAGGGGCATTCTACCTCCGAGCTACACCCTCAGCCCTATTTTTTTATTCTTTATTTGGAAACCGAGTCTCTCTAAGTTGCAGAGTGCCTCACTAGGTAGCTGAGGCTGGCTGCGAACCCGGATCCTCCGGTCTCAGCCTCCCGAATGCTGGGATTACAAGCGTGCGCCACCACGCCCGACTGCTACAGCCCTTTTTAATTTTTATTTTGAAACAGGATCTTGCTAAGTTACTGAGGCTGGCCTCGAACCTGTGATCTTTCTTGGTTCAGTCTCCCAAGTACTAGGATTCCAAGTGTGCACCACCACACCCAGCTTTATTGGTACCATCTTCATCTATAAATATATGTTAGCCCACCTGTTGGTGAATGGCCTTATTTTTATGTATGTTATAGGTTTTCAGGTATTAAAACAAGTATTTGAGATATCTACAGTATTAACAACCTTATAGGCACATGAGCAGATACATAGATGTGCTCAGCAAGAGATTTCCTTCCTTCACTAGTGGGCAGGCCCCTAACATTCTGCTCTGTGCACATCCCTTAGATTTAATTTGGAAGACAATTATAATGCATAAGGTAGAATAGATTTTAACTGAATGAAGATTGAGATGGCAGAATGCAATTAGTGGCTCTGGTGGAAATTCCAAGATTCATTTTATTCTAAACCCTGTTTCCTGTCTCTTTATAGCTTTGAGGACAGAATGTTTTCTCTCCCTGAGTCAAGAAATAGAGAATGTTTTGTTTTGTTTTGTTTTGCTTTGTTGGAGTGGTAATGCATCCTTAAAGAAAAATTGACAACAGATTTCCGAGCTATAAAACTAAGAGGAAATGATCAGTTGTTATTTTCAAAAAGTATTCGCACATTTCTTCATATTTCAAAACCTATAGTCTTTTGCACACATCAATAAACCATAAAGCCCTTTACATCTGAAACCTTTAGAGAGTCTTTTTACTTTCAGAACAAGGTATTTCTGTTAGTAAGATTTTTGAATATTTGTTCATTTTAGTGACTCCCTCCTGTACCTGAACTTGTAGTGGTAATTGAGTATTTACTATTCCTTCCATTTATCCCCTATATAGATAAAGCGAATGAGGAAATTGTTGAACCTAAGTGATTCCCTGCTCCAAAAACTTTAGTAATAGTAGATCATCTATAAGGGATGTTGAGAAATGGGTCTTACTTATATAAAACCAATAATCTAAGTACTTAGTGTTTATAGTATGGGCAACATTAATCTAGGAGTTTTGCTTGTTTTGTCATGAATATTTTTGCTTTGGAAGATAAATGTAAAACAGTCAGTCTATAAAGTGTGTTTGAGGGAGTCAATCAGATACACATGTAAAATAGTTCCAAAGCAGAGGTTAGGATTTGGAGCTCTGGAGTTTCTTGCCTTTTACTTCAACTAGGCTAGCTTTTAATTTTTCCTAAAATGTTAGAAGTTTATTAACTGAGCTCTAAAAGGGCAGCTATGGTATCACTCCAGCAAAGCACAAGCTCAGTCTAAAGCTACTGAAACTTTCCAAATTCTAGGTACTGTCAGTAAAGTTTTTTTTCTTTGTTTGTTTTTAGGTTTGTTTTGTTTGTTTGTTTGTTGTTTTTTGCAGTACTGGGGATTGAACTCAGGGGCATTCTACCTTCGAGCTATACCCCCAGTCCTATTTTTTATTCTTTATTTTTGAAACAGGGTCTCACTAAGTTACAGAGTGCCTCACTAGGTAGCTGAAGCTGGCCATGAACCCGGATCCTCCAGTCTCAGCCTTCCAAATGCTGGGATTACAAGCGTGCACCACCATGCCCGGCTTAAAGTTTGTTTTTTGATGAAGATCATATTGTTATATCTTATAAAAGATATCTTAGGTGCAGAAATATAACTTCCACCAGAGATTTTCCTGTTGTCTTAAGTGCAGACATGCTAGGCAGGTTATGTCCAGTGTATTTCTTGCAGAAAAAAATAAGGGTTATTCTGATTTTTTCCCCTCATTTGTTAGGATTAAAGATGAGAAAGGCGCATAACACCAAAAACATGTAGGGAATCCATTAATTATCATTTTGCTTATGTTTCAGGCTACTTAAGAGGTTGGATCCCAGAGGCTATTAAGAATAAAAACTTGTTGAATTTCATAAGCATGTATTTGAAGACTAAACCACAAGCCAAGGCAAAGGGATTTATTTAGCAATCTAAAGGTACCCAGGAATAAATTAAAAATTCAAGCTAAAGCAAAGAAAAGTCATTTACATAATTTAAATATTATATATATCCAACACATAAACTATATTATTTTGTAATTTTAATGTAGAGTAGGATTGCATCTTATTCTTAATATTCCTACTCATTAAAATTGAATGTGACATGACACAAAAGCATTCACTAAATGTCTAATTGAATTATGCTTTTTAGTTTTATTAATTGTGGTTTGATATGCAATATAAAATATGATAGGGTTTTACTATATTTTTTAAAGAACTCTATACACATAGCTCCAAACCTTTGCAAAAAGGCTTAATCTCCTTTCTCTTTCTGATTCATAGTAATGGAGGGAAAAAAGACTTTGAAGGGGGATTAGTGAATTTTATTCTTTCGCCTCCTTTTTTTTTTTTTTTTTTTCTTTTCTTACTGTTTAGAGTTTAGCTCGCTACTGGTAGCTCTGGAAAAGAATACCATTAAGACTGTAATGTTGCACCAGATGTGGTGGCGCACGCTTGTAATCCCAGCATTTGGGAGGCTGAGACCGGAGGATCCAGGTTTGCTGCCAGCCTCAGCTACTTAGTGAGGCATTCCGCAACTTATTGAGACCCTGTTTCCAAATAAAGAATAAAAAAAATAGGGCTGAGGGTGTAGCTCAGAGGTA
>PVLC010050326.1:0-10119 GCA_004027655.1 Graphiurus murinus | reverse complement strand
GTACAGACTTGGCCAAAGGGCAGCCCCGGCTATGCAAAAGAAGAGAATGCAAACTCAAAACCAAACAGCATAACGGTGTTTCCCAAACAGGCCTGACTTGCCGGCCAGTCACTGACGCAGTTGAGTTTTGCAAAGGAGACGTTTATTCAGGGGCCAGCCCAGCGCCAGGAGATGGGAGGCCGGAACCTCAAGCCCGCCTTCCCCAGGGCCAGGGCTGTCTCTGGGCTGAGCCCAGGGGAAAGGAGACTAGAGATTCGCTAAGAGCCAGTGGAGCAGGCCAGGCCTAGAGAGTGTGTTCAGGTTTTCCCCACAAGAGTCAAAAATATCAGCAGCGATCACTAGGCAGCGCCGGTGTGAACACCCCGCCAGGTGGGTGCATCTGCCCGTTCGGGAGGTGAAATGGCAAAGCTGAGCCGACTCGCTAAGAGAGCACACTAGAAATGGCAGGGCGGCAACATGGCGGCGGCGGGGCCCTGGGGATGGAACTCAGGCTCCTTCTACCCCACGCCATACTCCCCAGCCCTTCTTATTTTTTAAAATTTGAAACAGGCTCTCACTAAGTTGCTGAGGATCTCACCAAGTTGTTGAGGCTGGCCTCGAACCTGTGATCTTCCTGTAATGGGGGTATGTGCCACCAAGCCTGGCTTCAGGATGGGAATGTGAGCCCAGGACGACTACCTGACCGGCACACTCAGGGTGGACAGCGGAAACCAAGTGTAACACAAGGCTCTCCGGACACACCTGTGGGTGCCACGGGTCCAGCACGGCCGGCTCCTCCTGCGGCCTGGGAAATGCTGGGCAGAAGGTGAGGCGGCCGAGTGGCTTCTGGAATGTTCTTCCTGTTGTGTGTGGCTAATGGAACGGCCTCGGTGTGTAGGTGTCTCTGGTAGGAGGCTCACAGGAGGAAGAGAAGGGCTTGTCAGGTAAAACACAGGGTGCCCGCACCCAGCTAGATTTGAACTTCACATATACAACACATGACTTTTTAGTATATGTCCCAAATATTGCATGAGATATACTTTTGAAAAGTACTCATAGTTGGACGTAGTGGCACACACCTGCAATCACAGTATTTGGAGGTTGAGACAGGAGGATCGCAGATTAGAGGATAGCCTCTAATCTGCCAAGAGTCTTAGTGAGACTCTTGGCAAAACTTGGCAAGATCCTGTTTCCAAATAAAAAGTAAAATAGGGTTGGGGTGTAGCTGGAGGTAGACTATCCCTGGGTTTAATCCCCAGCACCACACACATACACACAAAAATTCATTCACTTTATGAAATTCAATTTTTTTTTTTTTTTTTTGCAGTACTGGGGATTGAATGCAGGGGCATTCTACCTCTAAGCTACACCCCTAGCCCTATTTTTTATTCTTTATTTAGAAACAGGGTCTCACTAAGTTGTAGAGGACCTCACTAAGTAGCTGAGGCTGGCCTCGAAACTGCGATCCTCCTGTCTCAGCCTCCCAAGTACTGGGATCACAAGCGTGTGTCACCACACCTGGCAATGAAATTCAGTTTTAATTGGGCATTCTGCATTTTTGTTTATCAAGCCCGTCAACTCCAGGAGGAGGGGGCAAGCCACTTCCTAATAAAATTCAGCCCCCTGTGCGGCAGTCAGGGTCCCCTAGGAGCAGAACCTGGTATGCTGGGCCTCTGCCCGTGGCGGGGACCCGGGTGGTGTGGGCATCGATGGACCCGCAGTCAGCCAGGAAGGAGCCTGGACCAGAGGAAGGACCAATGGGACCTTTCGTCTGTCTGTCCCCAGCGCTGGGTGCGGCCTCGGTGACGTGCAGGAGCACCTGCTGCACTCCAGGGCTGGGGTGGGGGTCGCTGGGACTGCAGGTGAGCTCGGACCCCTGCCAGGAGATGAAGCTCAGAGCAGCGACAGTCGACAGTCGTGAGCAGCCACCGGGCCTTGAGCTCGGGGTCACAGGTAGCGGCCTCTTCACTAGCGCCTTCGAAAACTTGAGCAAAAGGTCGCACGTGGCCACTGTCAGCCCAGAACCACACAGGGGAGGGATGCCGGGAAACACAGCTGGGGTTCCGCTGGGTGGATCCAGTCCTGGGCCTCTGGCGGGTGAAGACCATGGTTATTTGGGGGGGGGCCCTGGAAGTATGGAGTCTGCACCCCAGTTCTGCCCTTGAGCAGCCCTGTCATTCGGGATAAGTTACGGGTAGTACTTATTCTCAGTACCTCCATTTCCTCCCCTGTAAAATGTATACTAGACTCACACCGCCCTTATAGAGTCGCTGAGAAAATAGAAAGAGACAGTGAGCCCAGCCTGGCTGCTGGCACCTCCTAAGCAGATAATTAATAATAATTACTGTTTGTGTCACATCCAAGTCTGCTCTTCGTTTATTTTTCTATGGGGGAGAAATGTCATTTGTCATAAAAGATAAGCTCCCATAGTCCACTCCAAATCCACGATTTCGCTTCCTACGGTTTCAGGCACCTGAGTTCAGCTGTGGTCTTAAAATATTATTATTATTATTATTTTTTGGTGGGGCGGGGGTACTGGGGATTGAACCCAGAGACATTCTACTTCTGAGCTACATCTTCAACCCTTTTTATTTATTCTGTTGTTGTTTTGAAATAAAGTCTTGTTAAGTTGCTGAGGCTGGTCTTGAACCTGCAATTCTCCTGTCTCAGCCTCTCAAGAACTGAGATTACAGGTGTGCACCCCATGCCTGGCTTTAGTGTTTGTTTTAACTCTTTCAAGAGAGAGAGAGAGAGACAGACCACCTTTACATAACTTTCATTACAGTATTTGCTATAATTGTTCTATTTCATTATTAGTTATTGGTGTAAATCTCTTCCTATGCCTAATATATCTAAATAGGAAAAAACCACAGTATCTCGAGGACTCAGGACTATCGGAGGTGTCAGGCGTCTGCTGGGGGTCCTGGAACACATTTCTTGAGATAAGAAGGGGCTACTAGCCGGGCATGGTGGCACATGCTTGTAATCCCAGTACTTGGGAGACTGAGGTTCACGGCCAGAATCAGCTACTTAGCAAGGCCCTCCGCAACTTAGTGAGACCCTGTTTTAAAATAAAGATAAAAAATAGAGCTGGGGGTGTAGTTCGGAGGTAGAATGCCCCTGAGTTCAATCCCCAGTACCACAAAAGAGAAGAAGAGGAAGAGGAAGAGGAAGAAGAAGAAGAGAAGGAGGAGGAGAAGGAAGAGGAGGAGGAGGAGGAGAAAGAGGAGGAGGAGGAGAAGGAGGAGGAGGAGGAGAAAGAGGAGGCAGCAGCAGCTACTATATAAATAAGGAATATGTTGCAAAATCCTCCCTTAAGTAACACCAGGTAAGTCTGGGAAAGAACATAGTCTGTCTTCAGAAGCTTCCTCAAATACCAACACGAAAATGAGATTCTGCCTACACATTAGGAAGCTCTGAAATCTCAGTTCCCCTTCCCCCAAATAAGCCGAACACAGAATCCCTAAGCAAGGGGAATAAATGAAAATTACACTCTGATGCTATTGCAGATGCTGCAGCAGCTCCTGATGAAAAAAAAAAAAAAAAAGTGTTCTTCAGAAAGGTCACGCGTGCGACGGAAACCCTGGCGGCAGAGCTGGTGCACAGCGGAAGCCCAGAGGTCTTGGGCCAGCGGGTGCCGGCCGCAGCCAGGGACGCTGAGGAGCCCAAGGTGGGAGGTGGGTGGGCGAGTGGAGCCCCAGAGCGCAGGAGGCCAGGGGCTCGAGGGCAGAGCGGCGTGGGGAGAAGGGCTCTGCAAGGACTCCTTGAGCACCTGTGACCTCAGGACTGGCCACGCTGCCGTCCAGGGCAGGCAGGGTCTTGTTTTCAGGGCTGAACAGAACGAAAAGCCAAGTCTGTGCTGTTGAAGGACCGGGTAAATTGGCCACTCTGGAGTACTGAAGGCCTCTCTGCTGCCCGCTGGAAAAGGAGGCCCTGCAGTCCTGTTAGCTGCTCAGCCGGTTCTGAGGGGTTCTCTTAGCAAGTTGTAGTTCCAGATTGCAAGGAGAAATCCAATGTGTTGAGACTCGTGGGTGTGTGCCAGGGCGGGGTGGGGGAGGGCGGACAGATATTCCCAGAAGCATGGGGGGTGGAGGGAGCCCCGAGGAGAGGCTAGAGCCCCCGAGGGTTGGACCAGAGGGGAGGCAACACGACAATCTGAAAATGACCCACATCTTGACCTGGCCACCTCACTTCTGGAAATTTCTGTGCAGTGATGTTGATGATAAAATTATTTGCAGGTAGAGAAAACAAAAACCTAGAAGCAGCTCATATCTGTATCAATAGGGAATTTGTTAATTAAATTATCATGGGAAAAAAATTATTATGGGAGCCGGGCATGGTGGTGCACGCTTGTAATCCCAGCATTTAGGAGACTGAGACCGGAGGATCCGGGTTTGAGGCCAGCCTCAGCTACCTAGTGAGGCATTCCACAACTTAGTGAGACCCTGTTTAAAAATAAAGAATAATAAAAAAATAGGGCTGGGGGTATAGCTCAGAGGTAGAATGCCCCTGAGTTCAATCCCCAGTACTGAAAAAAAAAAAAATTATTATGGGGAAGCCCAGTGTGGTGATACATGCCTCTAATCCCAGTACTTGAGAGGCTGAGACAGGAGGATCGCAGGTTGGAGGCCAGCCTCAGCACCTTAGTGAGAGCCTCAGCAACTTAGCAAGACCCTGTTTCAAAATTTAAAAAATAAAATAGAAAGCTGAGAGTGGTGTCGCACACTTGTAATCCCAGTACTTGGGAGGCTGAGACAGGAGAATCGCAGGCACAGCCAGCCTCAGCTACTTAGTGAGGTCTTCAGCAACTTATGAGACCCTGGTCTAAAATAAAGAATAAAAAGTCGGGCTGGGGGTGCAGCTCGGAGGTAGAATGCCCCTGGGTTCAATTCCCAGTACCGCAAGATAAATAAGTAAATAAATAAATAAATAAAATAAAAGGCTGGATGTAGCTCGGACGTAGAATGCCCCTGGGTTCAACCCCCAGTACCAAAAGGAGAAACAAAAAAGCCCATTGTGTCCCTCCTGGAGCCTGGACCGTCCTTCCTGCCTCTGACCCGAGGTCTCCTCCTCTTGTTCTCTCTGCCTTCTGTCCTGGCTTCTTCTGCTCCCCCCTCTCCCATCAGGAAGCAGTATCAATGCCGCCGCCGTCCTCTGACCTGTTTCCCACCTGCCCTCCCAGTGTCTGTTCATCACTCTGCCTGTCTTATTTTCTTCGTAGCACTCAGCATAAGGCGGCTTTGTCTCAATTATTATCTGTGGGGTTTTTTTTTTATTTTAATTTTTCTGTTCTGGAGGTTGAACCCAGGGGCATTCTACCTCTGAGCTCCACCCCCAGCTCTTTTTAAAAATCTGAAACAGGGCTGGGCATGATAGTGCATGTCTGTAATCCCAGTATTTGGGAGGCTGAGACAGGAGGATCACAGTTTTGAGGCCAGCCTCAGCAACTTAGTGAGACCCTGTTTCAAAACTAAAAAATAAACAGGGTTGGGGGTGTAGCTCAGAAGTAGAATGCCTCTGGGTTGAAATAGGATCTAAGTTGTTGAGGCTACCCTTGAACCTGCAATCCTTCTGTCTCAGCCTCCCAAGTACTAGGACTACAAGTGTCTGCCACCATGCCCATGGGCGTGTCCTTGCCCAGGGCACAAAGTTGCCCGCTCTGCGTGTGGACAGCAAATAAGAAGGAACCCACGGGGCGCACGCCTGCAATCCCTGTACTAAGAGAGGAGGATTGCAGGTTTAAGGCCAATCTCAGCAAGTAGTGAGACTCTCATTAGCCTAGTGAGACCCTGTTTCCAAATAAGAAATAAAATCGGACTGAGGATGTAGCTTGAAGGTAGAATACCTCTGGGTTCAATCCCCAGTACCGCAAAAAATAAAATAAAATAAGGAACCCAAGAATGCTCTGAAGTTGTTGGAAAGAATGAGGCAGACCTCTACATCTTCCCCAAAGTGCCCCAAATATGCACTGCAGACAGGAACTGTTTATGAAAAAAACATAAATAAGTAATCCCAGTACCTGGGAGGCTGAGACCGGAGGATGTGGATTCACAGCCAGACTCAGCTACTTAGTGAGGCCCTCTGCAACTTAGTGAGACCCTGTTTCAAAATAAAGAGTAAAAGATAGGGCTGGGGGTGCAGCTTGGAGGTAGAATGTCCCTGGGTTCAATCTGCAGTACCGCAACAAAACAAACATAACTAAGTAACAGCCCTTGTCGTTTGTGCGGCTACCAGGTTCTGAGCGCTCACGATCACCACTTTCAGCTTCTCCGTCCGTCTCACTGGATCCTCACAGTGGCTTCCCGGGTCCCTGTGGTTTTGGCACCATCACGAGGAGGAAACTGGCTCAGAGAGGTGAAGGCGCGTGCCCGAGCGTGGGAGCCAGAGTCGAGGGCCTGACTTCCCCAAAGATGGGGCCCCGTGGAGATCTCTGGGGCGGGAGAGGTGGGGAGATTGATTCCCAAGGCGGCGGAGTCCAAGGAGGGGTGCCAAGAGCGCCCGTGACCTGGGGCAAGCCACCCTCTCTCTGTGCTCGCCTGGGGACCAGGGGTGGTGGCCCAGGGTGACTGAGAGGGGCACACTGCCTAGTGTGCCCACGGTGTCCAGCTGGACCCGCCACACGCGGCGGCACCAGCACAGGGTGCAAACGCTGGGTGGTGCAGTCCTGGACGCCGCGTCCCGGTTCCTGGCTCCCCAGGGCCTGGTGGCTTGGCCCAGGTACAATCCCAGCTGTCGCCCTGCTGCGGCTCCCAGGGTTCTGGAATGCATGGGGGTGGCCATTTTTGAAATAGCTCTGGGCTCCAGGCGCTGAGAGCAGGGCAGCCAACTTCAAAGGGCCTTTGCCACGGCTCCCAAAAGATGAGCCCTTACAACTTGCTCGGCATCAGCAGAACGCAGGGTTTGGACGGGAAATCAGGTTAGGAGCAGGTGGCTTGGGAATTTGGCGCATGCTGGGAAGGCAGCAAAAATATGCCGGGCGTGGTGGTGCACGCGTGTAATCCCAGCGTTTGGGAGGCTGAGACCGGGTTCACAGCCAGCCTCAGCTACCTAGAGAGGCACTCCACAACTTAGTGAGACCCTGTTTCAAAAATAAAGGATAACAAATAGGGCTGGGGGTATAGCTCGGAGGTAGAATGCCCCTGGCTGCTGGAGATCTCTGCTTGGGTTCCCTCGGCCCTGCCCTCTGGGCACTGACTGTGCTGCATGCTTCCTTTTCTTTTCTTTTTTCTCTTATTCTGGTACTGGGGACTGAACCCCGGAACATTATATCTCTGAGCTACACTCCCAGCCCTTTTTTAGTTTTTTTGTTTTGAAATAGAGTCTAAATAGGTTGCTAAGAGTCATTACATTTCTGAGTCTGGCCTTGAACCTGAGATCCACCTGTCTTAGTCTCTCAAATACTGGGATTACAGGTGTATACCACCACACCCAGCTGCTTCTGCTTCTGCTTCTTTTTTTTTTTTTTTTTTTTTTTTTTTTTTTTTTTTTTTTTTTTTTTTTTTTTTTTTTTTTTTTTTTTTTTTTTTTTTTTTTTTTTTTTTGTGGTACTGGAGATGGAACCCAGGGGCATTCTACCTCTGAGCCACACCTCCAGCCTGATTTTATTCTTCTATTTTGAAACAGGGTCTCACTGAGTTATGGATGGCCTCACTAAGTAGCTGAGGCTGGCTGTGAACCTGTGATCCTCCTGTCTCAGCCGCCCAAGTACTGGGATTACAAGTGTGCACCACCACACCCGGCTTTTTTTTTTTTTTTGAGACAGGGTCTTGCCCTGGCTGGCCCAGAACTCTCCTGCCTCAGCCTCCTGAGAGCTGCACCCCCATGCCCAGGTCACATTTATTTTTCTGATTATGTGTGGCTCCCCTTCCTCGCAGACAAGGGCTTGGATTTGCCTGTTGCTCCCCCACATGCCTACAGTTTGCAGAAGTAGACGCTGGGTAAATAGTTCTCTAATGAATGAGCGGGTTTTCCCCTTCAGCCACTTTGTAACCCTGGAAAGGCCCCGGCCTTGAACGCTGCCTCTAGCAGTCATGGGTGGCTAGTGAAATCTTGGACTTCCTTAAGGCTGCGGCTCCGGGCTCAACCTGCTTGCATTTGAACCCAGGCTCTGCCTCTTACTAGTGGTCACCGTGGGAATGTTTCTGAACCTTGCCATGCCTCAGTTTCCTCCTCTGAGAAATGGGCCACTCCAAGTGCCCGTGTCACAGGAGAGGGATAAACAGCTAAACGTGGAAAGTGCTTATGAGAAGAACCGGCTCACGGCAAGGTCTAGGTAAATAGGAACTCACTAGCATGTTATTATTTACTGTAAAATCAATTTTACTAAGGTATAACTTACAAATGATAAAATGCATTTTAAGTATACAGTTTGATGAACTCTGATAGCTAGGTACCCCCATCTTCCAGCTGGGTGTGTTGGTGCACACCTGTGATCCCAGTACTTGGGAGGCTGAGGCAGGAGGATTGCAGGTTCGAGGTCAGCCTCAGCAATTTATCAAGACTGTCAGCAACCTACTGAGACCCTGTTTCAAAACAAAAATAAAAAAGGGGCTGGCAGGTTAGGTCAGAGGTAGAATGTCTCTGGATTCAATCCCTAGTGCAACAAAATAAAATCTAATAGGACTGGGGGTGTAGCTCAGAGGTAGAACACCCCTGGGGCTCAATCCCTAGCACCCTCCAAAAAAGGAACCTAGCAGTGTCCCCCCAGTCAATTCCCTGCACTGTCCCTGATGCCCGACAGGTGAGTTTGGTAGTTCTGGAACTTGCTAGGAGTGCAATCGTACAGTCTGCGTCCTTTAGCCCTCGCTCCTTCCCACAGCATGCATGTTTGGAAATTCACCATCTTGCTGAGGGGATCGGTAGTTTGTTCCTTTTTATTGCAGTAAGTCATGTTATTGCCAATTATTTTCTGTCTCGGTTTCTTCATCTGTAAAATGAGGTTAATAACTTCCACCTCGCAGAACGTGGAGAGGAGCAAGCGGGGACGGTGAGGCCTGCTGCTGCCCACCCCAGCGCCTTCCAGATCCGAGGGAGAGGAGCTCTTTCCCGCCTCCCGCTTCTTCCCCCCAGGTCTGCCCCACCCCCCAGGGAGCCTGGAGCCCAAAGGGTCAAGGGCATTGTGGCGCTGACTGGGGGAGGGTCCCCAACAGACACAATCGCCAAAGGATGGATGGCCGTGTTTATAAAGCAGGTTGTTATTCTTTAATTCTTTGCCCGTCCTTTCCCCTGCTCCCCTCTTTTAGGGATAATTAAAATGCAAGCTGGCACTCCCTGTGAGGAGACAGCTGAAGATTTAATTGCCCCAAGAAAAAATTTCCAGCGAAAGGTCCTGCAGTAATGGCAGCTCCCGGGCCGGCTGCTCAAGCGCCCAGCTTCCTGCACATAATATTAGCGATAATGTGTTAATCTGCATGTGCGCCGGGTCCATTTACTGGCACCAAGGGAGGGAGCCGTGGCAGACCCAGCAGACAGCCCCAGTCAGGCCACAGCCTTCTTGCCATTAAACTCTCACCCGGCCTCGTTTTGGAGACGGGTTGTGGCCCGGATCCACGGGGCCGGCTGCAGCACCAGCTGACCCTGCCCGGAGCAGGCCTGCGGAGGCGGCACCTTCCACCGAGGGCTTGGCTTGCTGTCCTTGAAGCGTGGCCAGGAGGACACGGCTGCCGAGTGGCAGGTCCCGGCAGCTCTCAGAGTGCAGCCTTTCACATTCCGGTTGTGCGACGTGTGGACAGAGACAGCTCTTTGCGATCTTTCCTCCTGCTTTCTAAGTATAGGCCCAGTTTCCCCAGAAGAGACAGCAAAGGCTGAGACAAGGGTCACGGCTCCTGGCCTGCTGGGGAGCACGTGTCTGTTTTTAAACTAGTGAGTGCTCTCAGCCCAGGAGCAGACGGAAGGCAGAGTGGCCGGGAGGGGGGGCAGCCAGCGCTCGGGCTGAATCCAGGCCAGACCTGCAGTGACAGCTCACTTCTGCCCAGAGCAAGCAGTCTCTGTCCTTTATGCCCTTCATCTTGACCTTTGCTCTCCTCCCTCCCTCCTTCCTACCTACCCATCCTCTCACCGTCCATCATCCATCCATCCATCCATCCGTCCACCCACACACCCATCCATCCACCTACTTATCCACCCACCCATCCATCCATT
>PVLC010050325.1:0-10163 GCA_004027655.1 Graphiurus murinus | reverse complement strand
ATCACATCAAAGTCAATCACTAAACTGACCAGGAGATAGGGGGAGGGTGGGTGGGAACTGGGGAAGGGTTAATGAGAAATATGTGCATGGATGTCTTTACCTGTACTAGTTTGTACCCAACAAAAATGTGTAATTAACCCTGTTGTACCCAAGAAATGTATAAAATTCCATGCTAAAAAATTAAAAATAAATAAATAAATAAATAAAAAAAAAAAGAGAATAAAATCAGACTGAGGATGTAACTCAGAGGCAGAATACCTCTGGGTTCAATCCCCAAAACCACCAAAACAAAACAACAAAAACAAGAACAATAACAAAAATCTATTTTTTTCACTTACAAAAAGAGTATGAACTGAGCATGGTGGTGCTCACTTGTAATCCCAGTACTTGAGAGGCTGAGACAGGAGGATCATAGGTTGGTGGCCAGCCTCAGCTACTTAGTGAGGTCTTCTATAACTTAGTGACACCCTGTTTCAAATAAAGAATAAAAAATAGGGCTGGGGGTATAGCTTGGAGGTAGAATACCCCTAGGTATATGTATCTTTGTGTGTGTGTGTGGTACTGGAGATTAAACCCAGGGGCATTCTACCTCTGAGCTACACTGCCAGCCCTAGTTTTAATTCTTTATTTTAAAACAGGTCTCACTAAGTTGCAGAGGGCCTCACTAAGTTGCTGAAGCTGGCTGCAAACCTGCGATTCTTCTCAGCCTCCTAAATACTGGATTACAAGTGTGTGCCACCACACCAGGCTCATATGTATGTTTTTTAAGTCTTTTTTTTTCTTCTTAAGTCTATTTTTAATCAAAGAAATGCATATGATAATTAAATAATTAAATGGTCACTTTATTGATTATTTGAAGATCTCTCATAGTAGAAACTTATTGAATATTCTATTCTAGCTGAGATAATTTTCTCTCTCTGTGTGTGTGTGTGTGTGTGTGTGTGTGTGTGTGTGTGTGGTACAGGGGATTGAACACAGCATCATTCTACCTCCAAACTATATCCTCATGCTTTTTTATTTTTTTCTTTTGCAATAGGGTCTCATTAAGTTGCTAAAACAGGTCTTGAACCTGCAATTCTCCTGTCGTAGTCTCCCAAGTACTGGGATTATAGATGTGCCCTGCTGAGATAATTTTTTTGTGTGTGGTACTCGGAGTTGAACCTAGGGGTATTCTACCTCCAAGATATACTCCCAGCCCTATTTATTTATTTATTTATTTATTTATTTATTTATTTATTTTTGTGTGTGGTACTGGGGGTTGACCTCAGGGGCATTCTATCTCCAAGTTATACCTCCAGCCCTATTTTTTATTCTTTATTTTGAAACAGGGTCTCACTAAGTTGCAGAGTGCCTCACTAGGTAGCTGAGGCTGGCCACGAACCCGGATCCACTGGTCTCAGCCTCCCAAATGTTGGGATTACAAGCATGTGCCACCATGCCTGGCTAGTCCCTTTTATTTTTAATATTTATTTCTTTGTTATTGTACTGGGGATTAAACTCAGGGGCATTCTACCTTCCAGTTATACTCCCAGCCTGTGTGTGTGTGTGTGTGTGTGTGTGCACGCACGTGTGTGTGTGTGTGTTCCTGGGGATTGAATCTAGGGGCATTCTACCTCTGAGCTATACCCCTGAGATCCTCCTGTCTCAGCCTCCAAGTACTGGGATTACAGGCATGCACCATCACTCCCAGCTTTCATTTTTCTGTTTTTTTGTTGTTGTTTGTTTGTTTTTGTTTTTTGGCGGTACTGGGGATTGAACCCAAGGGCATTCTACCTCCGAGCTATACCTCCAGCCCTATCTTTTATTCTTTATTTTATTTTATTTTTTTTCAGTACTGGGAGTTGAACTCAGGGGCATTCTACCTCCGAGCTATACCCCTAGCCCTATTTTTTATTCTTTATTTTGAAACCGAGTCTCACTAAGTTGCGGAGTGCCTCACTAGGTAGCTGAGGCTGGCGCAAACCCGGATCCTCCGGTCTCAGCCTCCCGAATGCTGGGATTACAAGCGTGCGCCACCACGCCCGGCCCTTATTCTTTATTTTGAAACAGGGTCTCCCTAAGTTTCGGAGAGCCCCAGTAGGTACCTGAGGCTGGCCGCGAACCTGGATCCTCTGGTCTCAGCCTCCCAAATGGTGGGATTACAAGCGTGCGCTACCACACCTGCTCCCAGTCCTATTTTTTATTCTTTAATTTGAAACAGGGTCTCACTAAGTTGCGGAGGGCCTCACTAGGTAGCTGAGGCTGGCCGAAAACCCGGATCCTCTGGTCTCAGCCTCCCAAATGCTGGGATTACAAGCGTGCGCCACCACGCCTGGCTTCATTTTTCTGTTTTGAAACAAGTCTCATTAGGTTGCTGAGGACCTTGCTAAATTGGTGAGTCTGGGCTCGAACCTGTGATCCTCCTGTCTTAGATTCCAAAAAAACCAGGATACAGGCATGCACCACCTCACATGGCTGTGAATCGGTAACTTTAATTTACTTAAAATCTCACAGTTTCAGCAGGGTGTGGCGGGGCATACCTGTAAACCCAGTATTTGGGAGTCATCACCCAGACGCAGGCATCCCACTGGGGGAGGGCACCAATCTGCGAGAATGTCGACTGTCCGTGGCTCACAGCCACAGCTCTTGGGTTAGAAGCAAGTATGATTTCTCAGAGAACAGCTGCTCTTCAGCATGTCTAGCACTGCTTTACCTAACCACAAAGTACTTCGCCTTGAGAACCACGTGTTCTATGTAGTGGCCCCCAAGCCAAGTTTCTAAAGCACTGTAAATTCTCTGGCTGAAAACAGTGTGTGTGTGTGTGTGTGTGTGTGTGTGTGTGTGTGTGTGTATTTCCAGATCAATCTCTCCAAACCAGGACATCATCATTTCCCGTAGAAAGCCTTTTCTTCTGGGGCTGGAGGGTGGTTCAGTGGTAGAACACTTGCCTAACCTGCTGAAAGCGGCGGGCTCCATGTGGGGCACTGCAAGCAAACAGAAAAACATTCCTCCCTTGATCCAGGTCTCTGACTTCTCCAGTCTCCTGCCTAACACTGAAGGCCTTTACCAACCTTTTCTGTTCATTCTGAGTCTGATGCCTGCACTTTCTTTTTTTGTTCTGGGGACTGAACCCAAAGGGCACCCTACCAGTGAATAACACCTCAGTCCTTCCTCCCCGCTCCTCCCTCCCCAGTACTGGGGATTGAACCCAAGGGCATTCTACTTCTGAGCTACATCCCCAGCCCTTTTTATTTTTTATTTATTTTTTATTTTTTTGCGGTACTAGGGATTGAACTCAGGGGCGTTCTACCTCCGAGCTGCACCCCCAGCCCTATTTTTTTATTCTTTATTTTGAAACCGGGTCTCACTAAGTTGTGGAATGCCTCACTAGATAGCTGAGGCTGGCCGCGAACCCGGATCCTCCGGTCTCAGCCTCCCGAATGCTGGGATTACAAGCGTGCACCACCACGCCTGGCGCCCTTTTTATTTTTGAAACAGGATCTCATTAGTTTGCTGAGAGTCTTGCTATGTTGCTGAGGCTGACCTGGAATCTGCCATCTTCCTCTCTCAGCCTTCCAAGTACTGAGATTACAGGCATGTGCCACCATGTCTGGATCAATCTTTCTTTCCTCCTTTTTAAAAAAATTTTGAAGCATGGTCTTGCTAAATTGCTCAGTCTGGACTTGAACCTGTGCTCCTGGCCTCAGTCTCCCGAGTAGCTGGGCTTACAGGTGTGTGCTACATTGCCCAGCATAATGCCTGGATGTGTGTGTGTGTGTGTGTGTGTGTGTGTGTGTGTGTGTGTGTGTGTGTGAATGTGGTGATAGGGATTGAACCGAGGGATGTTCTACCTCTGAGCTTTGTTCTCAGCCCTATTTTAGTTTTTTATTTTGAAATAGGTTCTCACCAGGTTATCAACAGTCTCACTAAATTGCCAAGGCTGGCTTTGAACCTTTGATCCTCCTGTCTTAGCTTCTCAAGCACTGAGATTACAGGTGTGCACAACCAAACCCGGCTCTGATGCCCAGACTTTTTTGGAGGAGGGGAGAAGGGGTGTCCTGGGGATTGAACCCTGGGCATTCTATCTTCCAGCTACACTCCCAGCCCTAATTTTTTTTTTTTTTAAACAGTGTCTTGCTAGATTGATAAAAGTCTCACCACTTGCTGAGGTTGTCCTTGAACCTGTGATCCTCCTGCCTCAGCCTCCCATGTACTGGGATTACAAACCTGTGCCACCACACCGGGCTAATCTGATGCCCAGATTTGGACTAATGTCTACACAACCTGAATCTATGCACTGTAAATGATATAGCTGCAAAATGGCAGATTAAACCGAGCATGGTGCCAGGTATGGTGGCACACAGTTGTAATCCTAGTACTTGAGAGGCTGAGACAGGAGGATCTGAGTTCATGGCCAGCCTCAGCTACCTAGTGAAGCCCTCCACAACTTAGTGAGACCCTGTTTCAAAATAAAGAATAAAAAATAAGGCTGGGGGGTGTAGCTCAGAGGTAGAATGCCCCTGGGTTCAATCCCCAGTGCCACAAAAACAAAAACAAACAACAACAACAAAAAATGGGCATGGTGTCACACACCTATAATCCCAGTACTTGGGAGGCTGAGACAGGAGGACCACAGGTTTAAGGCCAGCCTCAGCAATTTAGTGAGATTCTCCAGATTCTTGGCAACCTAGAGAGATCCTGTTTCTTTTTTTTTTTTTTTTTTTTTTTTTTTTGCAGTACTGGGGATTGAACTCAGGGGCATTCTACCTCAGGGGCATTCTACCTCCAAGCTATACCCCCAGCCCTATTTTTTATTCTTTATTTTGAAACCGAGTCTCTCTAAGTTGCGGAGTGCCTCACTAGGTAGCTGAGGCTGGCCTTGAACCCGGATCCTCCGGTCTCAGCCTCCCGAATGCTGGGATTACAAGCGTGTGCCACCACGCCTGGCGAGAGATCCTGTTTCAAAAAATAAAAAGGGCTGGAACTGTAGCTTGGGGGCAGAATGCCCTGGGTTCGATCCCCAGTAACACAGGCAAAAGATGGCAGATTCAGGCACTATATTTTCAATTTTGTTTTCATTTGGGGAGACAAAAGGGGCAGAAAACCCTTTTGTTTTATATCCTAAGAAGATGCCCAGCTGGGGGTGGTGGTGCACACTTGTAATCCCGCCAAAAAAAAAAAAAAAAAGATACCCCAATCACTCCTATTTTTTCTTTTTCCTTCCTTCCTCCCTCCCTTTCTCCCTCCCTCCCTCCCTCCCTCCCTCCCTTCCTTCCTTCTTTCCTTCCTTTGCCTCCAGGAGCTGCAGCAATAACATTTTTTTTTTTTTTTTTGCGGTACTGGGGATGAACCCAGGGGCATTCTACCTCCGAGCTATACCCCCAGCCCTATATTTTGAAACCAGGTCTCATTAAGTTGCGGAGTGCCTCAGTAGGTAGCTGAGGTGGCCGTGAACCTGGATCCTCCAGTCTCAGCCTCCCAAATGCTGGGATTACAAGCGTGCGCCACCACGCCCGGCTCCAATATAAGAATATTTTTGGGATTAACAGGGCTCACTAAAATGTAGAAAAAAAGAGAATATTTCTGAAATTCCCACCATGTGCCCTTGTGGGTCTGGAGTGGGGTCTGGAAGAAATTGCTTGGTGACCTCTGGCGATCCTGGTGATAATGACTGGTGTGGGAGGTGGTGGGTAGTTGGTACACCTAGATGGGCATTTGGCAATATTGATTCAAATAAAATGTGGGCATTCTTTGAGCATTTTGTCTAGGAAATTATAAAATTATTAGCACACGTATGCAAGCATGGATGAGGATGTTAAGTATGTTATTTAGTAATGGTAATAAATGAATAAGTAAATTCATAAGTAAGTGAACAACTGAAGGAGAACAATGACCCACTGGTGTGGACTTTGATTAAAAAATAAGCTCTTGCTGGGTGTGGTGGTGTACACCTGTAAATCCAGTACTTGGGAGACTGAGACAGGAGGATTGTAGGTTCGAGGGCAGCCTCAGCAAGTAGTAAGACTCTTGTCAACCTAGTGAGACCCTGTTTCCAAATAAGAAATAAAATTGGGCTGGGCTGAGAGTGTAGCTCGAAGGTAGAATGCCTCTGGGTTCAATCCCCAGTACAAAAAAAAAAAAAAAAAAGACAAAAATAGGGTTGGGGATGGGGGGTGTAGCTTGGAGGTAACATGTCCCTGGATTCAATCCCCAGTACCAAATACATAAATAAAAATATAATACAGGGTCTCAGGCTGGGGTGTAGCTCTGTGGTGGAGTGTTTGCCTAGCCTGCAGGAGTCCTGGGTTCAATCCCCTGGGTTCAGCGAGACTCAGTGGTGCAGGCTTCTTATTCCAGTATTTAGGAGGTTGAGAGAAGATCACAAGTTTAAGGCCAGCCTCAGCAGTTTAGTGAGACTCCTTTCAAGATAAAACCTAAGAAGGGCTGGGAATGTAGCTTTGTGGTAGAATGTCTCTGGGTTCTATCCCCAGTCCCCCTCCGCCCCCCCCAAAAGTACATATCAGCATAATAGAATAATATATGATATTAAAAATGAGAAAATGAGTGAAAGCTATATAGCCCAGTGAGAAAAAGGTACAGATGTGTACTCTCTCTCTCTCTTTTTTTGTGGTACTGGGGATAGAACCCAGAGACATTCTACCTTTGAGCTACACCTCCAGCCCAATTTTTATTTCTTACTTGGAAACAGTGTCTCGCTAGGTTGATGAATCTTACTCCTTGCTGAGGCTGTCCTCGAACCTGTGATCCTCCTGTCTCAACTTCCCAAGTGCAGGGATTACAGGTGTGTGCCACCACGCTTGCTTCAGATGCTATCTCTTATATAGCAGTGTAAAAATTATTCAGCAATGACTCCTATCCACAATGCTATGTGGTTACATTTGTAGGGTGGGGGTATGGGGAATCAATCCTCTTCAGTACTCTCCATTTTTTCGTTGCATTACTTTTATAATAAAACTAAAAGGAAGCCGGGCGTGGTGGCGCACGCTTGTAATCTCAGCATTTGGGAGGCTGAGACTGGAGGATCCAGGTTCTCGGCCAGCCTCAGCTGCTTAGTGAGGCACTCCGCAACTTAGTGGGACCCTGTTTCAAAATAAAGAATAAAAAATAGGGCTGGGGGTATAGCTCAGAGGTAGAATGCCCTTGAGTTCAATCCCCAGTGCTGCAAATAAATACATAAATGAATAAAAGATAAAGAATAAAAAATAGGGCTGGGGGTATAGCTCGGAGGTAGAATGCCCTTGAGTTCAATCCCAAGTACTGAAAAAAAAAAAAAAAAAAAAAAAAAAAAAAAAAAAAAAAAAAAAAAAAAAAAAAAAAAAAAAAAAAAAAAAAAAAAAAAAAAAAAAAAAAAAACCCTAAAAGGAGTAGCCCAGTACCATGGCCAATACCAGTCCCAGTACCTGGGAGGCTGAAACAGGGGATCATAGGTTCAAGGTCAGCCTCAGCAATTTATCAAGGCCTTTAACAATTTAGTAGGACTCTGTTTCCAAATAAAAAGCTGAATGTGGTGGTACACATCTGTAATCAGGTTGGGAGTGTAGCTTGGAGGTAGAATGCCTGTGAGTTCAATCCCCAGTATCACCAAAAACTAAAAATAAATAAAATAAAAATAAGTAAAATAGCCGGGCGTGGTGGCACACGCTAATAATCCCAGCATTTGGGAGGCTGAGACCGGAGGATCCGGGTTCTTGGCCAGCCTCAGCTACCTAGTGAGGCCCTCTGCAACTTAGTGAGACCTGGTTTCAAAATAAAGAATAAAAAATAGGGCTGAGGGTGTAGCTTGGAGGTAGAATATCCCTGAGTTTAATCCCCAGTGCCACAAATAAATAAATAAATATAAAAAAATAAAAATAAATAAATAAGTAAAATAGAGCCAGGTGTGGTGGCCCACATTAGCAACCCCAGTACTAGGTAAAGGCTAAGATAGGAAGATTGCAGGTTCGCAGCCAACCTCGTCAACTTAGCAAGGCCCTCCATGATTTAGGGAGAACCTGTTTCAAAATAAAAAATAGAGCCAGGTATGGTGGCACACACTTGTAATCCTAGTACTCAGGAGGCTGAAACAGAAGGATCACAGGTTCAAGGACAACCTCAGTAAGTAGTGAGACTCTCATAAACATATTGGACCCTGTTTCAAAATAAAAATAAAAAATAGGGCTGGAAGGTGAGGGTAACCCAGAGATGGAATGCCCCTAGGCTCAATCCCCATACCACAAAAATAAATAAATAGATAAGTAAATAAATAGGGCTGCAGAATGCCCCTGGGTTCCATCCCCAGTATCAAACATATGTATTCTACCTCCAAGCTACACCCTCAGCCTGATTTTATATCTTTTTTTTTTTTTTTTTTTTTTGCGGTACTGGGGATTGAACTCAGGGGCATTCTACCTCCGAGCTATACCCCCAGCCCTATTTTTTATTCTTTATTTTGAAACCGAGTCTCACTAAGTTGCGGAGGGCCTCACTAGGTAGCTGAGGCTGGCCTCGAACCCGGATCCTCCGGTCTCAGCCTCCCGAATGCTGCGGATCCTCCGGTCTCAGCCTCCCGAATGCTGGGATTACAAGCGTGCGCCACCACGCCCGGCTGATTTTATATCTTATTTGGAAACAAAGTCTCACTAGGTTGCTGAGAGACTCACTAAATTGCCAAGACTGGCTTTGAATCTACAATTCTCCTGTCTCAGCCTCCCAAGTACTGGGATTACAAATTTACGCCACCATGCCCAGCTTTAATAACTAAATTTAAATAAACAAAATAGGCCTGGGGATCTAGAGCAACCCATCTGGGTTCAATCCCTAATGTATGTGTGTGTGTGTGTGTGTGTGTGTGTGTGTGAGAGAGAGAGAGAGAGAGAGAGAGAGAGAGAGAGAGAGAGAGAGAGACAGAGAGAGAGAGAGACAGAGAGACAGAGAGAGAGAGAGACAGAGAGAGAGAGAGAGAGAGACAGAGAGAGAGAGAGACCCTGACCATTTATCCTTTCTAGGTGGTTTTACACTCAAGCAATGCCACCAAGATATAATCTTTTTTTTTTGGCGGTGCTGGGGATTGAACTCAGGGGCATTCTACCTTCCAGTTATACTCCCAGCCCTATTTTTTATTCTTTATTTTGAAACAGGTTCTCACTAAGTTGCAGAGTGCCTCACTAGGACCAAGATATAATCTTTCTTCAGCCTTTTGTAGATGAGAATAACAGACATTACCTCAGGGAAAGGTCACTTGCCAGATGAAGTCAGCCTGGGCTAGCTGGGGTTAATTCAATGCAAATGAATACACTGGTTTGAGGTGACAAACATACACACACATACAGTTTATGGTGCTGCTTCCCAAGTGCAGAACTTGCACTAGACCCCTGAGCTACACCCCTAGCCTGAGGAGAAGATTTAATGTCTGCATCCTTGGAAAAGTTAAGGGGAAAATGAATGCAAATTTCTGGTATAGAGATAATAAAGACCTTAATCATAGTCACTTAGTATTTATGGGCAGCAAAAGCCGCTGGCTGCCTGAGGCTGAATCGCTGGCCCTTCCCCAAGCCTTGGCTCCCACCTCCCTGCGGGCGGCCAGTGCTAGTGAATTTGGTGTCTTTCTAGGGGGCTGATTTCACTTTCCTCAGGTCTGGCCACCTTTTACGCTTAAAAGTACATGCACTTCCCTTCCTTCCTAGATCGGGAACTTGCTGAAGGCAGGAAAGGCATGCAGATTTGTGCACCTATTATACTGACTTAAGACACTGAGAAGGTGACTAACTGGTCCTGTCATTGGTCAGACCTCTTCTGTTCTCCTTTTCTTACCAAGAAAGGACAATATCCCAGGATATGGTTATACTTAACCTCTCAGTTATAGTCGCTTATTTTTTCCTCCTCCTCCTCCTCCTCCTCCTCTTCCTCCTCCTCCTTCATTTTGTGCTGGGGATTGAATCCCAGGGGCATTCTACCTCTGAGCTACACTGCTAGCCCTACTTTTTATTCTTTATTTTGAAACAGGGTCTCACTAAGTTGCAGAGGGCCTCACTAAGTTGCTGAGGCTGGCCATGAACCTGCAATCCTCCTGTCTCAGCCTCCCAAGCACTGAGATTACAAGCATGTGCCATCATGCCTGGCTTCCCTATTCTATTTTTTTTTTTTTTTTCAGTACTGGGGATTGAACTCAGGGGCATTCTACCTCC
>PVLC010050324.1:0-10148 GCA_004027655.1 Graphiurus murinus | reverse complement strand
AGGAGGAGGGAAAGACCAAAATCTGTAATGTTAACATTTTTTTCTTCATGATATATAGGTAGGAGAGAGGACATACTCAAAGACAGCATATTTCTCTTCCAGCACTGAGGACCCAGTACTCTGGCAATAATACCAAGACAAAGAAGGAGAAATTGATGCTGTGGCCTGCATGGATTCTTCCACACAGGGGAGGGGTCTTGGCAGGCTATCAGAAAACATCAGCTAGACAGAGTTGGAGGTACTCTTGTTACCAAGGCAGGTAAAAGGAGACAGGAAATCCACCAGGGCACCAAGCTACAGGGCAGAGAGGTGTAGAAGTGGATGAATCAGGCCGTTAGAAGGGAGCCCACAGGAGACTTGGGATAGGCAGCTAGTAGCAGACCCCAAGCCCAGACACAGCTCGGCACTGATAGTCCAAGAGATGGTTCACAATGCATCTTGTCGCACACGAGATTTTTGCCTTCATCTACCCCTTGTTCAGAACTTGTTACCACTACACCACGTTAAGTTACTATTTCTCTTTATAGATTCATTTCACTTGAGAAAGAAGTAAATTGGCCAGGTGTGATGGCACATGCCTGTCATCCCAGTACTCAGGAGGCTGAGACAGGAGGATCACAGGTTGGAGGCCAGCCTCAGCAACGTAGCAAGACTCTCAGCCACCTAGCATGACCCTGTTTCAAAGTAAAAGTTTTTTTTAAAAAATAGGTCTGGGGGTGTAGCTTGGAAGTAGGATGTTTTAGGGTTCAATCTCCAATACCACACACACACACACACACACACACACACACACACACATGAGTGAATTGAGAAACAGAAAATATAAAATAGGTGCATCGCTCAGTCATGAAACACAGTATCCTACTTCGATTGGCTTGGACCATTTTGCTTCAGACAGTGAGTGGTTCAGAATGTAAATGGCGTTTGTGCGGGAGCTCCTGGCTCTCTCCTCTGCTGTCCTTGGTCCTGAAAGCTGAACCTCCGCGCGGTAGAGGCAGGGTTATGCCGGCTGCAGTGTCTGCACCTGTCGGCACTTATCGTCCATGAGATGCGAGGTGTATCTGAATTGCCCTTGCCCATCACAAGCTGAATACATGAAGAGATGGGTGAATGAGATATTTGGATTCACATCTTCCTTGCAAAGGATGTCCTTGGCTTAAATAGTTAATGCCACTGTGGTATGTACATGCATTTAATAGTGTGTGTGTGTGTGTGTGTGTGTGTGTGTGTGTGTGTGTATGCACATCTGTGTGTTACTGGGGATTAAACACAATGGAATTCTACTTCTGAGCTATAACCCCAGTCCTGTACTATTACTACTACTACTACTACTACTATTATTGTTTATTATTATTATTATTATTATTATTATTATTATTATTATTATTATTACTTTCAGAGTCTCACTGCTGAGGGTCTCACTAACTTGCTGAGGCTGGCCTCCAACCTGAGATCCTCCTGTCTCAGCCTCTCCAGTATTGGAATGACAGGCATGCATCACCACGCCTGGCTGGATTCAAGCATTATAGACCCAATTATGATGGGCTGCTAAGGGCTCTTTCCTTCTGACACTAAAATCATTCAAGAGACCCGCAGCTTGGCATCAGTTTATAAGAGCCGAAAATATCTAATTGTTTTTTTTTTTAAATGGAATCAATAATTGTAAACTGCGGTGTCAAGAATTAGAAAAAGATTAATTGCAGGTGGTCCTGGCTTAGGGTGAAATAACCACCCCAGTGAGCAAGGTCCCAGTAATTAATAAAACAACCAGCCACATGGTTTACATTAGTGTTCAAAGGTCAGTCCATTACAAAGAAGGAGTGCATTCATTAGGAAAGGCAAGCGCCAGGGAAATCCTATAACTGCCCCTGATCCTCATGTTGATACTAGCCATCGCCCTGGAGGAAGCCTGTAAAAAAGAACATGACATCCCACCATTAATGGATATAAAATGCCTTGGGCAAACACCAGGGTAGTAATTGCAGTATTGCCCAGCTCGAGCAGGAGGGTTTAAAGAACCAAGCATCTTCTCTCTCTCTCTCTCTCTCTCTCTCTCTCTCTCTCTCTCTCTCTCTATTAGGTATTGAAACCAGAGGCATCTTATCTCTGAGCTACACCCTCCACCCCTTTCTATTCTTTACTTTAAAACAGGAGGGTCTTGCTGGGTTGCTGAGAGTCTTGCTACATTACTCAGGCTGGTGATCCTCCTGCCTCAGCCTCCCAAGTACTGGGAGAACAGGCTTGCACCACCCTGCCACCATGCCCGGCTCTTGTTCCTCTTTCAATATCACAGAAATAATGATTTATCCCTGTCAAGGAAAATGAAAGTTGGCAGTGAAATATCTGGGGGATTTTTTTTTCTAATAAAATCTTCATGTTTCATCCTTTTTTTAAAATTTTTTTATTGGTGCATCATACATCTTTGTTAGGCACAAGCTGGTAGAGGCATACATGCACACATTTCTCATTTATTTGTTTATTTATTTATTTATTTGATTGGTGCATTGTAATCTCATTTAACCCTTCCCCAATTCCCGCCCCACTCCCTCACCCTCCCTCCTTCTCAAGTTCAGTTTAGTAATTGACTTTGATATGTTTCTGAAAGTACTTCATTTTAATTCTTCATGTGTAGACATGGAAAAAATGTATGGAGTGGAGAGGCTAAGGTTTCCAATTTGCAAATAGAGAAACAAGAAATATTTGTGTATAAAAGCATTCAACTGAAAATGAATAGGCTTAGCCACGCATGGTGGCACACACCTGTCATCCCACTGCTTGGGAGGCTGAGACAGGAAGATCAGAGGTTCAGGGACAGCCTCAGCAACTTAGCAAAGACCCTCAGCAACCTAGTGACACCCTGTTTCAAAATAAAAAATAAAAAGTACTGGAGGTGTAAATCCAAAGTAGAATGCCCTTGGGTACATCTTGAAGGTAAAATGCCCCTGGATTCATTCCCTCCACTCCCCCCCAAAAAAACAAAAAAACAAAATCAACCTATAAGATATGAATTAAATGTTCTTCTCTTGATCTACACAGTATCTACACAGTAAAGCAATGATCTCCTATGTTAGCAAACAGTTTCAAATACAAAATGAAGATTGCCAGATTTCCATTGCATTTTCTGGCTTCAGTTTGGCTAGGACTTAAAAAACATATATCTATATGATGGAATAGTATGCACCCATTAGAAGTTAAGTTTTAAAATAAAAATCAGCATGAGAAAACAAATACCAAAATATTAACGGAGGAAAGACAGAATATTCAATATAAATTGTCATTGGGTTTATCTGGGTTTGATGTGTGTGTGTGTGTGTGTGTGTGTGTGTGTGTGTGTGTGTGTGTATGTGTGCGTGTGTATGTGTGCATGTGTGCTGTACTGGGGATTGAACCCGGGGGCTACATCCCCACCCACTGTGCTTTTGCTGTGCTTTTATTTTGAATCACAGTCCCTCAAAGTTTCTGAGGGTCTTCTCTTTGCTAAGTTGCTGAGGCTGGTCTCCAACCTGCAATCCTCCTGTCTCAGCCTCCCAAGTATTGGGATGACAGGCAGGCATCACCAGGCCAGGCTGAGGTTAAACAGTATTTTTAAATTTCCTCCATATTTTTTCTCTCTTCTAAAGGTTTTAGTTTTATCATCCAGAACACTCACACAAGATGAAGATTAGTTGTCAATTATTCATTTGCTCACCAAGGGAATTGGAGGGCTCTGCTGAGCATGTGCCCTCCCATGAGCAGAATCTCTGCTCAAGAGCCCAGAGCTGAAGCAGAGGCCGACAGAGCTCATCTCCGGGCCATGTTTTAAACATCTTGTACTTTCTCCTTTTTTGATTGAAACTTCTAATTTTTGTATAATGAGCAGGTGCCACACTTGCATCTTAAAAAAGGCAATGCAAGCAGATTTTTTTCTTCAAAAAAAGAATTATTTAAAAATAATGAAGAACTAGTGATTTCAGATTCCCAAATATCTGTGTCTGCATGCCCTGGCATCCGTGTGCTTCATCTGATGAAGGTGGTCGCTGGTTTAGCCAGAAGGAAATGTGGTATCTGTGAGCCTTTATGCTCAAAACAAATCTCATGAAGGAAGGAAAATTAGAAAATTTGTGTTTAAATACCTTTGGCATGGCTAGAGACCCTGTTTTCTTTTTTGTTGTGCTTGGAACTCAGGGCTTCAACATTGCTAGACAGGTGTTTTCCACTGAGCTGCATCTCCAGCACTACAAACCCTGAATCAGATGTGTGTATGGTGTGTGTGTGTGTGTGTGTGTGTGTGTGTGTGTGTGTGTGTGTGGAGATGGAACCCAGATGCATTCTATCTCAGAGCTGCATCCTCAGCCCTATTTTATTTTGAAAGAGGGTCTTGCTAAATTGCTGAGAGTCTCACTAAGTTGCTGAGGCTGGCCTCGAACCTGCGATCTTCCTGTCTTAGTCTATTGAGTACTAGGATTACAGGCGCATGTGCCACTGAAACCAGCCTCATCCTTTTTAAATTCATTCATTAATATATTAATACTGATGTGTACATGCTGGGTTACAAAGTCTGGGTTACCCTTTAATGTTTATCTAGTAGGAGAGAGAGAGAGAGAGAGAGAGAGAGAGAGAGAGAGAGAGAGAGAGAGAGAGATTAAATCGAGTGATCAAATTCATATTTAACAATTTCAGGTAATTATACCTTCAGGCCACTTAAAACACTGGGCAACTAAGATCATTAAAATGTAACCCAAAGACTTCTCTGATTTAAGATTTTTCAGTTAGACATGGAAGCTGAGCATGGTGGTGCATGCTTGTCATCCCAGACCTCAGGAGGCTGAGATAGGAGGATTGCAGGTTGGAGGACAGCCTCAGTCACTTAGCAAAGAGACTCTCAGCAACTTAGTGAGATCCTGTTTCAAAACAATAATAATAATAATAATAATAATAATAATAATAATAATAATAATAATAATGAACAACTAGGGCTAGGGATGTATCTTGTATCTTGGAGGAAGAATACTCCTAAGTTCAATGCCCAGTACCAAAACATTAATTAACACGTGGAAATTGACCTTTAGAAATGTCTCCTTCCAGTCAGATATTTCATTTCAAATTTCAACATCGGGCCTGATGCCTGCTTTTGGTTTCCTAACAACCAATAAGAGTCACAGGTAGAAGAGGACAAATAGACACTAACAGGCCAGTTGAGCCCTCCAGGTGGCTGGCGGTTCTCAGCCACGGGCTCTTTCAAGTACCACTTTCTCGGGGAGGCCATTGGAAAAATGATTTCCCAAAGCCATCTGCTCCAAGCTCCTGACGACGTGCCCGCTGAGCTCCTTTCTAAAGAAAGCGCAGCAGGAAAGAGTCCATGAGCTTTTTCCCTGCAAGGTTTTGCAAACATCACTGCAGAGCCCTGGAGAAGATGACTGTCACTGGCCGCCATGGTTCATTTGTGCCAAAGGTTTTATTCTGAGTCGGTTTAATTCTTGTTAATTCAGCAGTCTCTGGGAGCCAATTTGGGATGTGTGCATTGTGTCTTAAGACAGCAGGAAGCCCTCTTCTGTGCATTTCCTGGAGATACAAGACCAGTGAATCCAGATAGTCTTTCCCCTGGCAAACCTTCGAGGACACACACACACACACACACACACAGACACACACACACACACACGCCTACAAAAGATAAAGCCCTGTTCTTGAAACTACCACTATTTGGAAGAAGAGTAACCAGGAATTTCCAAGCCAAGGTTGAGAAGAGTGGTTCGGCCAGGCATGGTGTCACACACTTGTAATCCCAGTGCTTGGGAGGCCAAGACAGGAGGATTGCAGGTTCGCAGCCAGCCTCAGCTACTTATTGAGACCCTCCACAAATTAATGAGGCCCTGTTTTGAAATAAAGAATAAAAAAAATATGACTGGGGGTGTAGCTCAGAGGTAGAATGTCGCTTCCAAGGGATTCAAGCCTCTTTTGGGAGGAAATGTCTTCTGAACACAGCTACTATAGTCTGCATTTGCTATATCTAAACTTTATTCAGCTAGAATAGTACACATGAGAAATGATAAAATAAGAAACAAGGGCTTCACGTTAGTAAGACTGCATTTTGTGACCATTTTCTTGGAAAATTAACACTTAGCTTACCATGTTATTGAACGAGGGGAAAATGTAGGGAATTTGGGATTGAGACTATTTAGTGAGCATAAAGTGTATATATCAAATAAAAAATGAAGTAATTACAAGCAATTTCTCTCTATAAGCTATCTCCCCATTATTAATGGATTTCCTTCCTTCCATCTTCCTTCTTTTTTTCTCTCAAGAATCTTCCTTCCTTCCTTCCTTCCTTCCTTCCTTCCTTCCTTCCTTCCTTCTCCTTCCTTCCTTCCTTTCTTTCTTTCTTTCTTTCTTTCTTTCTTTCTTTCTTTCTTTCTTTCTTTCTTTCTTTCTTTCGTGTGGTACTGGGGATTGAAACCAGGGACATTCTACCTATGAACTATACCCCTAGCCCTATTTTAATTTTGAACCAAGGTTTTGCTAAGTTGCTGAAGTCTAAGTGGCCGAAGGTCTCTTTTCTAAGTTGCTGAGGCTGGCCTCAAACCTGTGATCTTCCTGTGTCAGCCTCCCAAGTACAGGGATTTCAGGTATTTGCCACCATGCTCAGATATTAATGGATTTTTTTATGAGAAGACTTGAGACAATATCAGAATCATCGATATAGATTACTCAACTAATATAATTGCTGTTCAAAGCGAATACTTCTTATAAATCAAATTTTCATTTACAAATATATAAAAGCTACTTCTTGCATTATAGGGTGATAATCTCTCTTAAAAGTAAATTGTTATAGAGCTCTTTCTTGATTCTTGCTTTTTCCAGGAAAGTTTTTTATTATTTAATATAGTTTTATTGATGCGTGATAATTATACATCATAATGAGGGACAGAGTGTTAGGAACAGATACACACAGCACTTGGCGGGTTTCCCTCCGCCTCCCACCCCGCTCCCTCTCCCTCACTGTACACATTATGAAGATTGGCATCGATCATCTTGCACATGTCTGTAACATTATTTGAACTGTTTTCTTCACTAAGTCTCCTCCCTCCCCTATATCCCTGTCTCCCTTTCCACTGGAATCTCCCCTCCTTTATCTGAAGCTCCCCCTTTTTCCTATTTTCTCTCTGGCTTCCACACAGGAGAGAAAACATACCACTCTTGGCTTTCTGAGATGGGCTGATCTCACTTTGTATAGTATTCTCCTAGTTCCATCCATTTTTCTGCAAATGACGTAATTTTGTTCTTCTTTATGGTTAAGTGTTAAAAAAAAAGTTCAAAAGATTTTCATTTGAATTCTTTAAAAAAGAAGTTTATTTAGAGGGAGGTGAAGGACATGAAATTTAGATTTTACTGTTCTGCACTATCATTTCAGGGAGACTCCACTACATTCATTGTGTGTTCTGTGAAAATTGTCTATGGTAACTTTCATGCTACATGGCAGAGTTGAGCATTTGTGACAGACACCATTTGGCCTGAAATGCCTAAAAATCATTACTCTCAAAACATGCAGAAGAAATCTGGTGACATTCTGACATATGTTTAAGGAGCAATGGTGTCTCTCCCAGGTCTGAGAAGCCATGACTTTCTCAGCTTTGTCTGGAGAGAAAAAGAGAGAGAGAGAGAGAGAGAGAGAGAGAGAGAGAGAGAGAGAGAGAGAGAGAGAGATTGATTATAGAATAACATGGAGTTTGGCTCATTCAACATAAGAAAATTCAGCTTTGGCTCTTCATAGCTTCTCAGAGACCATGTGTTTCTGCCTCTCTCCCCTTGCGCCTATCTCTAGTTCACACACTCTCCCAGGCTCCCCCCAAAGAGAATTATTTTTCTTCTCAGTTTTCAATCCTGCAACAGCCTTGCCTGGTGATGATATCCCAAGGATGGTGACTCTGAGCTCAGGGACGGGTGACTTAAACTTAAGCAAATGAGCAGAAAATGCAGCTCTGGGTGAAATGACTCCTGCTTGATTAGGTCATTGTGCATCAGTGGACATCCTGATAAGGTTTGGGGAATCAGTTATATGAACAGAGAGCTGTGGGTACTGACGCAGGACTTGCGGGGTTTCTGGGGAAAAGGTCAGCCTGTAACAACAATATCTGCAGAAGTGGAGAGGAGGGATGCATTAGTTGGTGTTCCCCAGAGAAATAATAGAATCATCAGGAGACACCTGCCCTAATCCCCATGGATCTCTATTTCTGTCTCTTTCTACTTTTTTTGTTTTGTTTTGTTTGTTTGTTTGTTTTTACAGCACTTGGGGTGGAATCCAAGGGCATTCTACCTCTGAGCTACAACTCCAGCCCTATTTTTTATTCTTTATTTTGAAACAGAGTCTCACTACATTGCAGAGGGCCTCACTAAGGAGCTGAAGCTGACCAGGAACCTGTGATCCTCTGGGCTCAACCTCCCAAGTACTGGTATTACAAGCATGTGCCACCATACCCAGCTTGTCTCTTTCTATTTCTAATCATCTCTATCTCCATTTCTATTATGATCTCTATCTTTCTATCTATAAAAAGAGGCATAATATATCTATATCTCTCTCTCTATATATATATCCATAAAATATGCATATATAAGATGCATAAGATATATATGTCCACAGAATGTATATATATACACATATATATCCATAGAATGTGTGTGTATATATATGTATATATATATATACATACACACATATATACATATATATGTATATATAGATATAGATAACCATAGAAGACATTTAAATGATGCTATAAACTTTGGTTTGACTCAGAAAAGACTCTGGAAGTTTTCCTTGGGAGACTACTTTGAAAATTTATAGATGAATCACACATCTACCATGTCGATAGAAAAAAGGCAAGTGTCTTAGTCACTATTCTCACTGCTATAATCCAAGATCTGACCATGCAACTTAGAGGAAGGGAGATTTACTTGTTCACGGCTTTCCTTGGAGATTTCAGGATTCAGTCCATAGGAGGCCAGGTCTGTAGAGGTCAGAGTACAGTGGTGGTGGGAAGTAGAGAGAGAGAAGTAGAGAGAGGTAGAAAGCAAGGGTTCTGCTCTCATATCTTGGAGACCAGAGGGGAGAGAGAGAGAGAGAGAGAGAGAGAGAGAGAGAGAGAGAGAGAGAGAGAGAGAGAGAGAGAAAGTGCCAACAAGGGGATTCAAAGACACAAGCACATCCCAAAGGACCCACCTTCTCCAGCCACCCCCCACCTGCTTAGGTGACCACCCAGTCAATCTATAGCAATGGATTTATCTACTAATGAAACTACAACCCTCATGACTAAATTACATCATCTCTGAACATTAGTGCATGAGGCTCCTCAAGGGACATTCTATCTCTAACAGCAAGCTCAGAAAGTCATGTCCAATCATATACCCAATATATAAAGTTTAAAAATACACAAAATGAGCCGGGCGTGGTGGTGCACCCTTGTAATCCCAGCATTCGGGAGGCTGAGACCGGAGGATCCGGGTTCGCGGCCAGCCTCAGCTACCTAGTGAGGCACTCCACAACTTAGTGAGACCCAGTTTCAAAATAAAGAATAAAAAATAGGGCTGGGGGTGTAACTCAGAGGTAGAATTCCCCTGAGTTCAATCCCCAGTACTGCAAAATAAAAAATAAAAAATAAAAATAAAAATACACAAAATGGCCAGGTGTGGTGGCACATGCCTGTAATCTCGGTACATGGAAAGCTGAGACAGAAGGATTGCAGGTTGGAGGCCAGACTCAATAACTTAGTGAGACTCTCAGCAGCTTAGAGAGAACCTGTCTCCAAACAAACAAACAAACAACCCCCCATCAAAAATTGAATAAATACAAATAAATAAAACATACACACATCTAAAAAATATGCAAAACAATATGTAACATTGATTAGGAATATATAAATCTGTAGTTTCTGTAGTGGACAGAGGTAATTGGTGCAAGTAATTAATGAGATAGATATTTGTTGTATTCATAGCTATGTTTCATTAAATATGCTGATTGAATTTTTAAAAAAAATATGCACAAAGGTATTGGTTCTAGTAAACTGAGTTCCTATATATACTTCTTGTATAATGATAAAAATACTGCCATATTTGCTTCAACTATGTTTGTTCCATTTTCCCTCCCTCCCTTCCTTCCACCCTCCCTCCCTCCC
>PVLC010050323.1:0-10148 GCA_004027655.1 Graphiurus murinus | reverse complement strand
AACCCGGATCCTCCGGTCTCAGCCTCCCAAATGCTGGGATTACAAGCGTGCGCCACCATGCCAGACTTTGAAAGAGAGAGAGAAGAATCAAGTGGGCTCAGGGAGTGGGGCAATGAAGGTTTAAAAGGGACAGGTGGGGCGGCAGCGTGGGGGAGGTTTCCCGTGAGTTGTCAGGTCAAATGGGGCGGGGGGCAGGGGAGCAGATGGACCGGGCTTGCGGGGTGGGCCGGAGTGGGGCCGAGGGACGCGACCAGAGAGTGGCTCCTTAGCACGCGCAGCATCGTGGTGGCCATACCCGCCGCCGGCTTCCTGCTGCCGCTCTTCCTGCTGCTGCTGATCCAGGCCATGTCGGTGAGCGCGGCCGAGCGCTCCTATGAGGGCAAGGTACGCGGGGCGGGGGAGGCGCCTGGCGCCGGGGCGGCCACTGCCCTGGGCCCTGATCTGGCCTCCTCCTGGGGCTCAGTGGTCATTCCCCTCGCGGGTCGTTGCCTCAAGAGCCTACTGTGTGCTAGGCTGCATGTGTTGTTTGGGTTGGGCAGAGGCGAGTAAGGCTACACTGCACTCTGTGGATAAACCACCAGGAACGCTCAGGGCAGGTCGGGGGTTGTGCAGCCGACTGAGGCAAGGAGCGCAGTAGCGGAGGACCTGTCACTCCTAGCGTCCCGGGTGTGGTTTTGGAGGGGCAGAGGACAGAGAGGAGGCGTTGTCGGTGAAGAAATGCCTTTGCAGAAAGGCAGGGTGCCTGAAAGTGCAATGTGGATGGGATGGTGAGGAAACAGTTCCAATTCAAGCAGAAGGTGACAGGGAAATTAAGTGGATCGCTTGGAGTTGGCCAGAGTAGAAAGGCAAGCATGGAATTGAGTTTATTTATTTATTTATTTATTTATTTATTTATTTATATAATTTTGGATTTACTTTTGGTGGTACTGGTGATGGAACCCAAGGACATTCTACCCCCGAGCTACACTCCCAGCCCCATTTTTTTTTATTCTTTATTTTGAAACAAGGTCTCACTAAATTGCGGAGGGCCTCACTAAGTAGCTGATGCTGGCCACGAACTCAGATCCTCCAGTCTCAGCCTCCCAAGTACTGGGATTGCAAGTATGTGCCACCACACCCAGCTCAAGTCTTTTTATTTATTTATTTGTGGTACTAGGAATGGAACCCAGGGGCATTCCACCTCCAAGCCACACCCCCAGCCCTATTTTATTTTTTGTTTTGAAACAAGAAACAAGGTCTTGCTAGGTTTCTGAGGTTGTCCTGGAACCTGCAATTCTCCTAGCTCAGCGTCCCAAGTACTAAGATTATAGGCATGCATGCCACACCACTCTCAGAGGAATCCAGTCTTAATGTTATGGAGACCTGGGAGCCATGGTATGATTTTTTTTTTTTTTTTTTTCGTACTAAGGATTAAACCCAGGGGCATTCTACCTCCAAGCTACACCCCCAGTCCTATTTCTTTCTTTCTTTCTTTCTTTCTTTTTTTTTGTGGTACTGGGGATGGAACCTGGGGGCATTCTACCACCAAGCTACAGCCACTGGCTGCGAACCCGGATCCTCCTGTCTCAGCCTCCCAAGTACTAGGATTACAAGCATGTGCCACCATGCCCGGCTCCATGGTATGATTTTTTTTTTTTTTTTCGGTACTGGGGATTGAACTCAGGGGCATTCTACTTCCGAGCTATACCCCCAGCCCTATTTTTTATTCTTTATTTTGAAACAGAGTCTCACTAAGTTGCGGAGTGCCTCACTAGGTAGCTGAGGCTGGCCGCGAACCCGGATCCTCTGGTCTCAGCCTCCCGAATGCTGGGATTACAAGTGCGCCACCACGACCGGCTTTCCATGGTATTATTTTTAAAAAGTCAGGTTTAGTCAGGTGTGGTGGTACATGCCCGTAATCCCAGTATTTGGGAGGCTAACATAGGAGGATCAAAGGTTCACAACCAGCTTCAGTTATTTAGTGAGGCCCTATTTCAAAATAAAGAATATAAATTAGGTCTGGAGGTATAGCTAGGAGGTAGAATGCCCCTGGGTTCAATCCCTAGGACCTAAAAAAAACCTCAAAAAGAACCGGGTGTGGTGGCGCACGCTTGTAATCCCAGTACTTGGGAGGCTGAGACACGAGGATCTGAGTTTGCGGCCAGCCTCAGCTACTTAGTGAGGCCTTCACCCTGCAACTTAGTGAGACCCTGTTTCAAAATAAAGAATGCAAAATAGGGCTGGGGATGTAGCTTAGAGGTAGAATGCCCTCTGGGGTTCAATCCCCAGCACCACACATATAAATAAATAAATAAATACATAAATAAATAGGTTGGGGATATAGCTCAGAGGTTTAGTTGAACCCCTGGGTTCAATTCTCAGTACCATCAAAAAAAAAAAAAAAGTCAGGTTTAGATGGGCACATGCCTGTAATCCCAGCAATTTAAGGGGCCGGGGCAGGAGAATGGCAAATTTGAGGCCTGCCTAAATGTTTTAGGGAAACTCTGTCTCAAAATAAAAAATAAAAAGGGCCGGGCGTGGTGGCGTTTGTAATCCCAGTACTTGGGAGGCTGAGACAGGAGGATCCGGGTTCGAGGCCAGCCTCAGCTACTTAGTGAGGCCCTCTGCAACTTAGAGAGACCCTGTTTCAAAATAAAAAATAAAAAATAGGACTGAGGCTGTAGCTCGTGGGTAGAATGCCCCTGGGTTCAATCCTCAGTGCCACAAAATAAATAAATAAATAAATAGGATGGGGGAGCCAGGCGTGGTAGCACACACTTGTAATCCTAGTACTTGGGAGGCTGAGACAGCAGGATTGCAGCTACTTAGTGAGGCCCTCTACAACTGAGTGAGACCATTTCAAAAATAAAGAATAAAAAAATGGGGCTGAGGGTGTAGCTCAGAGGTAGAATGCCCCTGGGTTCAATCCCCAGTACCAAAAAGAAAAAAAGAGAGCTGGGTATATTACTCAGTGGTAGAATACCCCTCGGTTCGATCCCCAGTGCTAGGGGGAAAAAATAGGTTTATTGAGGAATAATTCACAAACAGTAAAATCCACTACTTTTTTTAGTGTACTGTTAGGACTTTTGATAAATGGATACCTTCCTGCAACTACCACCATGGTTAAGATTAGGCAGTTTTGGCCAGGTGTGGTGGCAAAAGGCTGTAATCCCAGTACTTGGGAGGTTGGTACAGAAAGATCTCATGTTCGAGGCCAGCCTCAGCTATTTTTAAATTAAAAAATAAATTTTTAGTTTATTTTTTGTTGAGCTATAACCCCCCCCCCCAGCCCAACTTTATTTCTTATTTGGAAACAGGGTCTCACTAGGTTGATGAGAGTCTCACTACTTGCTGAGGCTGTCCTCAAACCTGTGATCCTCCTGTCTCAGCCTCCCAAGTACTGGGATTACCAGCATACACCACCATGCCCGACTCAGCCTCAGCAATTTAGCAAGGCTCTCAGCAACTTGGCAAGACCTTACTTCCAAATAAAATATTAAAAGGGCTTGGGGTGTAGCTCGAAGGTAGAATACCCCTGTGTTCACCCTCCAGTACCAACAATAAAACACTAAAGATTAGACAGTTTAATCACCCCAGAAATTTATTTTATTGTCTTTTGTAGTCAGTTTCACTCTCTACTGCAAACTCCCTGAAAACCACTGATGTGTTCTCTGTCTTTCTGGTTTTTCCTTTTCCAAAATCTCATATAAATGAAATTGTTGACTTTTGAGTCTGGCTTCATTCACTTAGCATAATGCATTTGAGATTTATCATGTTATATATCAGTAGTTTCCATTTTATTGCTATGTAGTATTGTATGGATGTACTACAGATTATTCATTCATCAAATGAAGGATTTTTAAATTGTTTGTAGTTTTTGGAAATTGTAAATAAAGCCGCTACAAAAATTGGTGTACAGGCCTGTGAACATAAGTTTTCATTTCTTTTGGGTAAATTCTTAGGTGTGGCATTGCTGAGCCTTATGGTAACTGTGTGTTTAAATTCATAAAAAAGTGCCAAATTGGCTGGCTGTAGTGGTGCATGTTTTAATCCAAGTACTTGGGAAGAGAAGACAGAAGGATCACAGGTTCCAGGCCAGCCTCCAAAACTTAGTGTGACCCTATTACCAAATAAAAAATAAAAGAGGACAGGGGGTGTAGTGCAGTGGTAGAATGATCCTAGATTCCATCCCTAGTACCATACACACAAAAAGAAGCCAGGTGTGGTGACGCATGCCTGTAATCTCAGTATTTAGGAGGCTGAGACAGGAGGATCACAGGTTCTAGACCAGCCTCAGCAATTTTGTGAGACTCTCAGTAGCCTAGGGAGACCCTGTTTCAAAGTAAAGGGCTAAGGGCATATCTTGGAGGTAGACTGCCCCTGGGTTCAAACCTCATTATCAACCCCCCAACAAAAAAAACTTCCCAAGTTGTCTTTCGAAATATCCGTGCCATTTTGCATTTCTTCCAGCATTGTATGAGAATTCCAGTTGCTCTGCATCTACCTCCGAGCTATACCCCCAGCCCTATTTTTTATTCTTTATTTTGAAACAGGGTCTCCACTAAGTTGCGAGTGCCTCACTAGGTAGCTGAGGCTAACTTCGAACCCACATCCTCCGGTGTCAGCCTCCCAAATACTGGGATTACAAGCATGCACCACCATGCCCGGCTGACACTGTTGATTTTAAATTGAAGCCAGTCAAAAAATGTATAGTAGTATCTCATTGTGGTTTCAATTGTATTTTCCTCATGACTAATGATATTGAATATTTTCTCACTTGCCGTCTGTATGTCTTTGTGTGTGTGTGTGTGTGTGTGTGTGTGTGTGGTACTGGGGATTGAACTCAGGGGCATTCTACCTCCTGAACTACACCCCCAGCCCTATTTTTTATTCTTTATTTGGAAACAGGGTCTCACTAAGTTTAGGAGTGCCTCACTAGGTAGCTGAGGCTGACTGTGAACCCAGATCCTCCCATTTCAGCCTCCCAAATGCTGGAATTACAAGCATGCGCCACCACGCCTGGCTGTCTGTTGTCTTTAGTGAAGTGTCTTTTCCAATCTTTTACCCACTTTATATTTATTTATTTATTTATTTATTTATTTATTTATTTATTTATTTATTTATTTATTTGAGGTACAGGGGATGATTGAACCCAGGGACATTCTACCTCAGAGCTACACCCCCAGCCCTATTTTTCAGTCTTTATTTTGAAACAGGGTCTCACTAAGTTGTGGAGGGCATAAGTACTGAAGCTAGCTGCGAATCTGCAATCCTCCTGTCTCAGCTTCCCAAGTACTGGGATTATAAGCGTGCACCATCATGCCTTGCTTTTTTGCCCACTTTAAAAAAGTGATTTCTGACCCAGGCATGTTGGTGCACGCTTGTAATCCCAGCATTTGAGAGGCTGAGACCGGATGATGAGGCCTTCTGCAACTTAGTGAGAACTTGTTTCAAAATAAAGAATAAAAAAATAGGGTTGGGGGTATAGCTTGGAGGTAGAATGACTCTGAGTTCAATCCCCAGTACCACACACACACACACAAAAAAAGGATTGTTATTATTATTATTATTACTATTATTATTATTTTGATAATGGGGATTGAACCCAGGGGCTACACCTACAGCTCAATTTTATTTCTTATTTGGAAACAGGGTCTCACTAGGTTGCTGAAAACCTTGCTAAGTTGCCAAGGCTGGCTTTGAACCTATGATCCTTCTGTCTCAGCCTCCCAAGTACTGGTATTACAAGTATGAGCCACTACTCCTGGCTGGTGGAATTATTTTTTATTGAGTTTAAGAAGTCTCTATATATTTTGGATTCAGATATGTGTTTTGCAAATATTTTCTCACCATCTGTGGCTTGTCATTTCATTTTCTTCACAGAATCTTCCAAAGAGCAGATGTTTTTAGCTGTTCTTTTTTTCTTTTTTCTTTCTTTTTTTTGGTACTAGGGATTAAACCTAGAGGCGTTCTACCACTGAATACACCCCCAGCCCTTTTTACTTTTTATTTTGAGACAGGGTCTCACTAAATCACCTAAGCTGGACTTGAACTTGAAATCTTACTATCCTAGCCTCCCAAGTACTGGGATTATAGGCCACTGTACCTGGCTCTATTTGGTTTTCTTTTTTTTTTTTTTTGTGGTACTGGGGATTGAACTCAGGGGCATTCTACCTCTGAGCTACACCCCCAGCCCTATTTTTTTTATTCTTTATTTTGAAACAGGGTCTCACTAAGTTGTGGAGTGCCTCACTAAGTAGCTGAGGCTGGCCTCGAACCTGGATCCTCCAGTCTCAGCCTCTCAAATGCTGGGATTACAAGCATGCGCCACCATGCCCGGCTTCTATTTTTTATTCTTTATTTTGAAACAGGGTCTCCCTAAATTGCGGAGTGCCTCACTAGGTAGCTGAGGCTGGCTGCGAACCCACATCCTCCGGTCTCAGCCTCCCAAATGCTGGGATTACAAGCATTCACCACCACGCCCCGGCTCTATTCTTTATTTTGAAACACGGTCTCACTAAGTTGCGGAGTGCCTCACTAAGTAGCTGAAGCTGGCCTCAAACCTGCATCCTCCTGTCTCAGCCTCCAAAGTACTGGGATTACAAGCGTGCGCCTGACTTCATTTTCTTTCCTTTTGGCACTTAGAATAACAGTACAGCCAGGTGTGGTGGCACACACTTGTAATTCCAGCATTTGGGAGGCTGAGACTGGAGGATCCGGGTTTGTGGCCAGCCTCAGCTGCTTTGAGGCCCTCCACAACTTAGTGAGACCCTGTTTCAAAATAAAGAATAAAAAATAGGACTGGGGTTGTAGCTTGGAGGTAGAATGTCCCTGGGTTGCATCCCCAGTACTGTGAAAAAAAAAAAAAAAAAAAAGAACAACAGTACAGTGCTAAGTAGGAATGGTGAGAGTGAATATCCTTGTCTGGGATTCCTTTATAATAACTTGACTAAAGGCTGTTTTAAGACTGGAGGGCATTAATGGAGGACACTGAGACAGCTGAAAAGATAGAGGAGCCGTCTCTGCCCACGACCTCCCATCCTAATCACCACTCCTTCACACCCAGGCTGGGTTCCACTCCCATCCATGTCCTCTGCTCAGCCCTTAGTCACCAACCCTGTGGTCCACATGTCTTCTCTCTCCACCTCCATCCATCACTTCGCTCTGCTGGGCAGCAGTCTCCCTCTACCCTGTGATCCCTCCAGCCCCGGGTCAAGCCATAGGTCATTGCCTTTCCTCCTCTGCTCAGAACAAGGCCCTCCAAGGGCAGGATCTCCAGCCTCAAGGGACCTAAATGTTGTCTGCACTCTGGGGTCCACCAGGCAGGGCTCTTCCACTACTTGCAGCACCATTTCGGGCACTGTTTACATATCCAACTTTGCTGCATCTGTCACCCGACTGCAGCTCCTCCTGGGTCACTCGATTGCTGGTAGACAGCAAGCATAAGTTCAAACCACAGCTCTGTAACATACCAGCAGGGAGATCTTGGGTTTGTTACTCAGCTTCCCATCCGTAAAACGAGAAGCATAGGTTAATGTGTATAAGATGCATAGACTAGTGGCTGGTACAAGTAAATGTCCTATATTATTACCATTCTTTCCCATGGCCATTGGCACATCTTTATATCTCTCTCTCTCTCTCTTGTCTTTTTTTTTTGTACTGGGGATTGGCCTCACTACATAGCCGAGGCTGGCCGAGAACCTGGATCCTCCTGTCTCAGCCTCCCAAGTACTGGGATTACATGTGTGTGCCACCACACCCGGTTCTAGTTTTTATTCTTCATTTGGAAACAGGATCTCACTAAGTTGCAGAGGGCCTCACTAAGTAGCTGAGGCTGGTCATGAACCTATGATCCTCCTGTCTCAGCCTCCCAAGTACTTGGATTACAAGCATGCGCTACCATGCCCGGCTGACAAAACATTTGCTAGCAAAGACTCCTGAAGCTGGAGTGAGGCTCAGCCTTGGCCTGGGGAACAGGAGGGACTCAGAAGCACTAAGGCTGATGGGTGGAGGGGAAGAGGGAAAGTGGGAGAAGGGAGGGGAGCACCTGGTCAAAGTGTCCAGGGGAGGACTTGACCTTTACTGCATCATGTGCTGAGGCCATCGGCCCAGATGTTCTGGGCCATGCCATTTGCATTAGGAAAATACGATCAGGCTCCCACACGCTGCCCTTCAATGAAGGTGCACGTCTACGAAAGTGGCAGTGGGGAGCTGTCTTTGGAGCAGCTAAAGAAAGATCTCAGAAGGTATCTGAAAGGAGGTGCAGGGTATGTGTGGTCAGTGGGGGCAGGGTGGGGCTGCATGGAGGTACAAGGTGAGGAGGAGCCATGAAGGCAGAGGAGGGGGGTGAAGTATCACCATCCCCCCGGGGAGAGCAGCTCAGACATGGGTTAAGGCCACTCTGCCCAGGAGCCCAGGAACCCAGGAACCCAGGAGCCCAGGAGCCCAGGAGCCCAGGAAGGCAGAAGGCCTCGGTTTCCCTTCCCAAGTCTTGCTGCAGCCCAGTGGAGCTGACCAGCTCCCGGAGGTCTCTGGGAGATGGCCTGTTCACTCCTGCTGGTTCTGAGTGCCTCTTCTCCACCTCATTCCCTTTCAGTGCAGATACCTTCAGGGATACAACCCCTTCGACCAGGGCTGTGCCAGCAACTGGTATTTAACGATTTGTGCACCGCTGGGACCCAAGTAAGTTGACAAAGCAGAGGCTCAAGTGGTGTACCCGGGGGCCGGTGGGGTGGGGAAAAGCCAGGTCTGCTCCCCTTACCCAGCTCCTGGGCCCTGACACTCTTCTTTCCCTTTGGGGTTTTCTCCAGGGTTTTGTGGGAGCCTCTTGGGGGTGCCCTCTTCCTTGCCTCTGCAAGTTCTTGCCCCTAGAAACATTGTAGAGGGGACTATGGCCTGGATGAGATTGGCCTGGGCTCCCCGCAGGGCTGAGGGTGTTGAGCAGGGGGACCAGGCTGAGGAGCGCAGTGACCCTTGTCTCTGGCCTGCCACTCCCAGGTACATGTCGGAAGCTGTCTGGCTACAGAGAGTGGTGGGGTCGGAGTGGGTGCCCATGACGACCCTGCACTCCCCAACGTGTCCCTCAGTGCACAGTCCCCCGGCCCTCCCAGGGCCCCAGCCCCAGCATCCAGGTCTCTACACACCAGGGAAGGGCCCCCCAGGGAGTGGGGAGGCTGCAGCCCTCCAGGAGGTGAGGAGTGGGGGTTCGTGGGAGAGGGGTGTTGGGGGTCACCCCGGAGGTCGGGCTGGCCCTGAGGCTGGAGCACTGGGAGCTCGGGAGGCGCTTGCCCACCCGGAGGGGCATTGCAGGGAGGTTCACAGTGCTCCAGATAGCCCAGGATTCCCTGGAGACCCAGAAACACTGCACCACTAACTGGCTGACTGACCTCTCTGGGCCGCAGTGTCCTTAACTGTTATGAGGACTGAACTAATCCAGTAGTTTGTACTGTTCTAAAGAGGATTGCTTTATTAAAAGAAAAAAATTTTTTTTTTAATTTGAAGTCCCACGCGAGCCCTAAGAGTGCAGTGGGGTGGGTAATCACAGTGCCCCCAGGGCCCTTGCAGCGACCTTCCCGTGGGGCCAGTCCTCTCCTTTTTCTGCCCCAAGGGGTTCCGGGGTCTGGCTTGGAAGAGCCCCCACGCTACCTCTCTGTGTTTAGCTCCAGGCCAGCTCAGTGCTGCCCCTGCTGCGGGAGGCCCCCCGGCGAGGCTCGGCTTCCCATTCGCCCCTTCGCACCCGGCGCTGCCAGGACCTGCACCTGAGCTTCTCCTCCTGAGCCCCTAGGGGAGGCCCTCCGTGCCCGCCCTGGCCGCCTCCTCCTCACCCTCGGCCTTATGCCCATTAAATCCCTTCTGCTGCCTCCTACTGCGGCGCTGCTGCGTGTGTGTCCTGGGCTCACCCGAGCGTGCGGAGTGAAGGTGCCAGCGAGGCTCGGGAAGGAGCAGCCAAGATCCCTGGAGACCCGAGCTGACCCAGCACTGCCTGCCTCTATGACCTTGGACAAGACACTTAACATTCTCTCATCCTTAAAAGTGGGGCAATAACTACCTAGTGAGGCCCCCCGAAACTTAGTGAGACTCGGTTTCAAAGTAAAGAATAAAAAATAGGGCTGGGGGTGTAGCTCGGAGGTAGAATGCCCCTGAGTTCAATCCCCAGTACCGCAAAAAAA
>PVLC010050322.1:0-10148 GCA_004027655.1 Graphiurus murinus | reverse complement strand
ATATATGATGCAGCTTTAGCTGCTCCTGTTGCACAAGACCCAGTTGTATATCCTCTTCTATACTTCTTACCATCTATATAAACATATTCTTCCATATAATCACCTATAATGAATAAAGTATTGCATTTATTATAGCAGCTGCTAAATTACTTCCACCTTTTCTTCCTTTTGATATTATATATGGTATATCTGTTTTTGCTAATTCGTCCTTTGACTCTTCTGCTCCTACAAAGCCAACCGGTACTCCTACAACAGCTTCAACAGCTAATTGCCCATTATTGCTCATTTCAATTACTTTATAAAGAGCTGTAGGTGCATTTCCTAGAACAAAAATCTTCTTACCTTCTTCTCTTGAAGCTACCTCTACTGCAGCCATAGACCTTGTTATACCTTTTTCTTTAGCTAACTTTGCAACTTCTTCATCACTTACAAAACATTTATACTTACAACCTAAAGCTTCTAGCTTCCTCTTATTTATTCCACTTAAAGCCATATTAGTGTCTGTATAAATAGTTGCTTTATTTTTTAATCCATTAACAAGCTTTTCTACAGCTTCCTCAGATATCTTTAATATATCTAAGTATTCAAAATCAGCAGTAGTATGTATAGCCCTTTTTATAATTTTTTCTTCTATTTCATTTTTAAATTTATAATCAGGTCTTATTTCATCAATTATTCCTTGTATTATTTCAAAACTTTTACTCTCTATCATCATGGGGTTCTTAATGTATTCCATATTTACTCACTCCTAAGCCCACCAGCAATTATATTAGCCGTGTATATTTTTTTATATTTTTTATCAATATTTAAATCTATAAGTTTTTCTTTTAACTTATTTTCATCCATATCATTTTCTAGTAGTATACCTATAACTGTTCCGCTATGTGCTATATTAACTCCACATGCTCCATATTCTTTTGAAATATCCATAATTTCACTTAAATATTTTTTCTTATGTATATTTTCATTAGCTACACTGCTGATATTACAAGCTTGTCCTATCAAATTTAAATCTTTATTTTGAATTCCTTGTTCTAATAATTTAAATGCATATTCAATTATGTATTTATTTTGTTTCTTTAATTTTTGATAATTATCTTTTCTTCTTATATATCGAGTACTTAATTTTTCATTTGGTTCTAAAATTAAAACTTTTCCAGTATCTATAACTCCAAGTTTCTTTTTTATACTTGCATCTAGAGGGTTAAAAATTGTATTTTCCCTTATAAATATAGAGTCTGTTGGTTCTATTTTCGTTGCAAGTTTAGATATATCATATTCGTTTAAATCTTTACCTATTAGATTTAATGTAGCTTTTATAGTAGCTCCTATATCCGCCGTTGAACTTGCCATTCCTTTACTTATAGGTATATCACTTTCTATATGAATAGATATATTTTTCATTTCTTTCCTAGGTAATCCAAAGTGCTTAAATACTTCTTCTACAGCTTTTCTGGTTTTTAATGGTCCTCTATTTATATATTCTAATTTTTCCTCTAAAGTAACTTTTGAAAATTTATCTATTGCATATGAAGATAAATATTCTTTATCTCTTATCATCCCCTGAACAAATTCCCCACAGGAAGCTGGACATATTCCTTTTGATTTCATTCTATTCTCCTAGAATCTTATTTAGTATTTTTAATATTTTTATATTTTCATCATGGCTTTTTATTGCAATCCTTATGTATGAATCATCTAAGTTTCTAAAGTTAGATGCATCCCTTATAAGAATATTTCCTTTTATGAATATTTCTTCTTTCAATTCATATGAGCTTTTATTTTTTAATTTAATTAAAATAAAATTTGTATCCGTTTCAAAAACTTTTATATTACTTATTTTTTTTAAGCTTTCAACCATAAATTTTCTTTCTTTTATATAAAAGTCTTTACTACTTTTTATATAATCCTTATTTTTAAATATGTAATTTGAAAGATTATCTGCAAATGAATTTATACTCCATGGTTCTTTAAGATTATACATATTTTCTAATAGTTCTTTATCGCTGCAAACTCCATATCCTAATCTTAATCCTGGCATTCCAAAGAATTTAGTTGCAGCTTTTATAATAAATATATTTTTATTTCTTTTAACTAAATTGACTAAACTATATTCTTCTTCTCTTTCAACAAACTCCATGAAGGTTTCATCAACTATTAATAGTTTTTTATGTTCATTTAAAAGTTTTATTAAATTATTTAATTCATAAACCTTCCCTATTGGATTAGACGGATTACATATAAATAGACTGTCAAATTTATCTATGTTTTCTTTTATATTTTCTATATCTATTTTAAAGTCGTTATCTTTGTCTAAATAAAGATTTATTGTATCTAGTCCAGCTATCTTTGCACTTCTTTCATATTCTGAAAATGTTGGATTAAGTAATGCTAATCTTTTTTTTATACTCTTCATCAAAAGGTATATTATTTCAGTTGCTCCATTGCCCGGTATTATATATGAACTTTCTATATCTAAATAACTAGCTATATTTCTTTTTAATCTCGTATAATTTATATCTGGATATTTGATACATTCCCTAAACCCATCTATTAGATATTTTTCTAAATCATCTATAATATATGGATTTATATTAGAACTAAAATCAATTATGTCTTTCGAGTTTTTTTTGTAATACTTGCACATATCTTCTACATTTGCGCCATGTCCAAGGTTTATCATTTCATCACCCTCTAACTAAAAAAGTGTTATTAAATATGTTATAGAAGAAAATATTATTAAAGCTACAAATGATGTTAGGTACATAATTTTATTAGTTCTTATAATATCTTCTATTTCTAATTCTCTTTTTTTATCTCCTATAGTAGGCTTATATACTTCTTTCCCGAAATATATATTAGTTCCCCCTAATTGAATTCCTAAAGCTCCTGCAACTGATCCTTCTGAATATGCACAATTTGGGCTTTTATGGTTTTTTCTATCTCTTATCGCTATCTTTAAACTTTCTTTTGCATTAAATCCAAGAATAAAGCTTGCCACCATCATAAAAATAGGAGTAATTCTAGCCGGTATATAGTTTGCTATATCATCTATTTTAGCTGATGCAAAACCTATATCTCCATACTTTTCATTTTTATATCCTACCATAGAATCTAAAGTATTTATAGCTTTGTATGACATAGCTAAAACTGGCCCACCTATGAACCCATATAACATAGGGGATATTATTCCATCAACAGTATTTTCTGCTACTGTTTCTACTGTAGCTCTTATTATCTCTTGTTCATTTAACTGAGTTGTATCTCTTCCAACTATATAGGATAGTTGCTTTCTAGATTTTTCAATATCACCTGTTTTTAAAACATTATATATTTTCTTTGCCTCATCTGCTAAACACTTTGTAGATAAAGTTGTGTATAGTATTAAAGATGAAATAATAAAAAATAAAATTTTGTTTATATAGAAAACTCTTAACATTAAATATGTAACTAAAAATGTTATTCCTACAGTTAAAATCCATAATATAAATCCACCTATTTTTAACTGATTATTACTTTTAAATATTTTTCTTATTTTATTTTCTATAAATCTTATTAAGTTCCCTATAAATCTAACTGGATGCGGAAAAGAGTATGGATCGCCTATTATTAAATCTAATATATATGAAGTACACATTGTGCTTATAATGAAACTACTCATCTTTTCCTCCTACGAACTTTATTATTGAATCTAAGTTATTATAAAAATGAGTATGTAGATATGTAGCCAATGTATTTCCTTTCGAATAACCTCCATACCATTCATCTACTATTTTATTACCCCTCTTTTTTACCATTTTATAGGAACATTCTTCATTACTATTAAATTCAGAGTGATGAAATTCATGTCCTTTTATTATATCTCCTTTATTTGAAAACACAGTATCTACTTTTGCAATACCATCACAATATCCAAACCTTTTTAATGATTTGGTCATTTTACTTATACCTTCAAAAATTCCAACCATTTCATATTCATTGCCATCTAAATCTAAAAGTTTTTCTCCAAGATACATTAATCCCCCACACTCAGCATATATAGGTACGTTATTTTCATGAGCTTTTTTTATAGATTCACGCATTTTTTTATTTATGCCTAATTCTTTTGCAAATACTTCAGGAAAACCACCACCTATATATATACAGTCTGCCTTTGGTACAATTTCGTCATATAAAGGACTAAATGTTTTTATTTCTATATTCATTTGATTTAATAGTTCTAAGTTTTCTTTATAATAAAAATTAAAAGCTTTATCATATGCTACAGCTATACTTTTATTTTTAAATTTAGGCAATTCATTTAACTCAAATGAAGTTTCTATTTCTTCGCTTTCTGATATTTCAATCAATCTATCTATATTTATATATTTTTCAATTTCTGATCCTAAATCATAAAATTTTTCTGTTAGTGCTTCTATCTCTACACTAGGTACTAGCCCTAAATGTCTTGAATCTAATTTAAATTTCTCATTTGGAGGGAAATACCCTAATACCTCAACATTACAGTATTTTTCAATAGATTCTTTTATAAGTTCATAATGATTTTTAGTTTTTACATTATTTACTATTACACCTTTTATATTTACTTCTTTATCTAACTCTTTATAGCCTAATACCATGGCTGCTGCAGATGATGACATAGCCTTTCCGTTTATAACTAATATTACTGGAGATTTCAGAGTTTTAGATGTATATGAACTTGTACATGAGTTTAAATCTATTCCAAATCCATCGTAAAGTCCCATAACTCCTTCTATAACTGATATATCAGCATCTTTAGATGCATTTTTAAATATATACTTTATTTTTTCATCATCTAACATATATGAATCTAAATTTCTAGAATCTCTTCCTGTTATAAATGTATGATAAGAAGGATCTATGTAATCAGGTCCAACTTTATACGGTTGAACTTTTAAATTTCTTTTAGTAAGTGCCTGCATAATACCTAAAGATATAGTAGTTTTTCCAACTCCACTATTCGTTCCTGCTATTAATATCTTTTTCATAGTTTCACCTATCCGTTTATAATTTCATAAATTTTTTCAATGTCTAAGGATTCTCTAAGTATATTAGCTAACTTATCATACTCATTATTCTTAAAATCATAAAAAGAACTTATTGTATTTTCAACTTTATCTAGTCCTTTATTTTCTCTCAATGAGTTTATTAAAGCTCTAGCAAAATCTGCATCATCAAAAATTCCATGAATATAAGTTCCTATAATATTTCCGTGATCATTAACACATCCTTCTAAATAGTTAACTTCATGGTCTAATTTTCTTACTATTGTATTTAATCCTTTTGTTATTCCTGTCGTTATTCCCATATGAATTTCATATCCCTTTATATTCATATTAGCCAGATTTTTTAAATATCCACCTAAGTTTTCATTTATTCTAGCTTCAACTTGAGTAGTAACTTTTTCTTTATTGAAAGTTGTCTCTATATCTAAAAGCCCTATACCATTTATTTCTTTTATACTTCCTTCTATTTCTTCTGGGTCATAAAGTTTTTTACCTAATATCTGGTATCCCCCACAAATTCCAAATATTAATGTTCCTTTAGCTTCAAGTTCTTTAAGCTGTTTTTCATAACCATTTTCTCTTAAATAAATTAAATCCTCTATTGTATTCTTACTTCCAGGTATTATAACCATATCTGGATTAGATAGCTTTTGACCTTTCTCAACATATTTAACACTTACATCATCTTGTATTTCAAGCATATGTATATCTGTAAAATTAGACATATATGGAGTTCTTAGAACCTCTATATTTATATCACTTTCTTTAAATTGTTTTCTAAATCTGTCAGTTACACTATCTTCATCTTCTATATTTAAATCGCTATATGGAACCACTCCTAAAATAGGTACTTTTATAATATCTTCAATCATATCAATCCCAGATTTTAAAAGGTCTACACTACCTCTAAATTTATTTATTATTACTCCTTTTACTCTAGCTCTTTCATTTTCTTCTAGTAGTAACATAGTTCCAGCTATTGATGCAAATACTCCACCTCTATCTATATCCGCTACTAAAACCACCGGAGCATCTGCAATTTCTGCCATTCCCATGTTTGCTATATCTCTATCTTTTAGATTTATTTCAGCACAACTACCTGCACCTTCTAAAACTATAATTTCATATTCATTACTTAAATCAGCATAAATATGTCTAAGCATTTTAGCTAGTTCATTTTTATATTCATGATAAATACTAGAACTTATTGTATTTAATACTTTTCCTTTAACTATAACTTGGCATCTATTTTTGCCAGCAGGCTTTAATAAAATAGGGTTCATCCTAACATCGGGTTCAATTCCACAAGCTTCTGCTTGAGTTACTTGGGCTCTACCCATTTCTAATCCATCTTTAGTTATATAGGAATTAAGGGCCATATTTTGTGATTTAAACGGTGCCACTTTATATCCATCTTGCTTTAAAACTCTGCATATCCCAGCTGCTATTGTACTTTTCCCCACATTTGAGGCTGTACCTAGAAACATTAATGATTTACTCAATCCAAGCCCACTCCTTTCTAGAAATAAAAAATCTACCCAATTAGGGTAGATTTTAAAAATATATACACTTAGCCAATTTTTAAAATCCTTCACCCCGAAGATTTTATTCTCATAAACTAGGCAGGTCTCCTGGCTTTACATCAATCTACTCCTATCCCTTCCCGTAAATTCACAGTGGTGTCTAATAGTTTCGTCAGTACTACAGTAGCGGGGGCTGCAAAGGATTCTAACCTTTTTCCCTATTAATTTTCAACGAAAAACCTAATTTATGTCAAATTCTGATATTATATTTATTTTTCATTATAAGTATGATGTATTATTTAAAGTTTGAATAACTGGAAATCCATCTATAATATCAATAATGCTAACAGATGCATTATCTATTCTAAAGTTCCAGTGATACTCATATGTTTTTCCAATTAAATAAGAAATTATATTTCTTATAGTTCCTGCATGAGAACATATCAAAATAGTATCATCTTTATGTTTCTTAATTATATCACTTAACTCAAATACCACTCTTTCATAAGAGTCAATTAAACTTTCTCCGTTTGGATATTTATATCTATTGCCCTCTTTAATCATTTTCTCAAACTCATTAGGATAATTTTTTTGAATATAATTAAAATTCATTCCTTCAAAATCCCCAAAATTAATTTCCTTAAACCCTTCTTTTTCTACTATATCTATACCTCTTGTATTAGCTATATACCCTATAGTTTCCTTAGTTCTTATAGATGTTGTAGTATATATATAATCTATTTTTTCTTTTTCAAGAAATTTATTTAGCTTATCTACTTGAGATTTACCAATATCACTTAATTTGCTATCTATATGACCTGATAAATTTCCTTTTATATTATCTTCACTAATTGCATGCCTTATTAATATAAGCCTTGACATATCTTCACCTCTTATTTCAAAGCAAATACTAAGTATATATAAACTAAATATATAACTTCTGTAAGTTCAGAAGTGCAACCTAATATGTCTCCGGTTATACCATCTATTTTTGTATATATGTATCTTACGAATAATCTAGTTAATAAAATCATTACTGGTATAAAAAATACTTCCTTAGTTAAGCTCATTATATTTAAATTGAATACACTACCTCCAATGATAAATATAAGTATTATAGTGTATAAAATATTTACTAATATCATATTTAAAGTTGGCTTTCCTATAAATACATTGCCCATACCTTTTTCTCTTGGAGTAACACTTTTATAAGAAGCTATGACTATTGCCATTCTTGCAAATACTGGCATAAAGATTAAATTATATAGTTGTCCTGATTCAATAATAGAGTAAATAAATCCAAGCTTTAAAAGCATTAAAAACAATATAGAAAGCATTGCATTTGTTCCTAGTCTTGAATCCTTCATTATCTCTAAAATCTTTTCTTTATCTCTGTAGCTATAAATCCCATCAAATGTATCTCCTACCCCATCTAAGTGAAGTCCTCCTGTTAAAATAACAGTTGAAATCAATACATTTACAGAAGTTATGTAACTGTCAAAAAAAATACTCGAAATAAATCCAACTAAACAATATAATATTCCTAATACAAATCCAACTAGTGGAAAATAATACATTGTTTTATGAAATTCTTCATCAAATCCAATATCAATATGTATTGGTATTCTTGTTAAGAACTGTAATATTCCTATAAATCTTTTCATAAACTACTCCTTAATTTTCATAGGTATTCCGCTAACCACAAAATATACTTCATCTGAGCATTTAGCTATATATTGATTTATCCTTCCTACTATATCTGAATAAATTCTACAAAGTTTATTATCTGGAACTAGACTCATTCCTAATTCATTAGTAACTACTACAAAATATAAATCTGTTTTATTTATTTCAATTACAAGTTTCTCAATTTGATCTTTTATATAATCTTCCATTTTATTAGCTTCTTGAGGAGTGCATTTATCAAAATCTATTCCATATTCAAACATTAAATTATTTATCAATAATGTTACACAATCTAGTATTACAGTCTGATGCCTTTTAGATATATCATCTATATTTTTGTATATATCTTTGTAAACTTCATATGTTTTCCAGTTGTTCGGCCTACTTTCCTTATGCTTTCTAACTCTATCCTTCATTTCATCATCAAAAGGTATAGATGTTGCTATATATGCAGTTGAGTTTGATCTATCCATACATAAACTTTCTGCGAAGTTACTTTTACCAGACCTTGCCCCTCCAGTAACTAAGATTAATTTTTTCATAATATCACCTTCTTATTTACCTATATCAACTTCATCGATTGTAGCCATGTTATTGTAAGCATAGTTTCCTGCTTCTATAATATTAAATGCCAGAGCAGACCCACTTCCTTCGCCTAATCTCATGTCCATATTAAGCATAGGATTCAATTTTAAAATTTCTAGTGCTTTTTTAGCTCCAGGTTCTGCTGAAGTATGTGATGCTATCATGTAATCTTTTGTAGTGGGATTTATAGTATATGCAATAAGTGCTGCTGCATAAGATATAAACCCATCTATAACAACTGGTACTCTATTTGCAGCGCATGATAATATTACACCTGCCATTCCACCTATTTCAAATCCTCCAACCTTAGATAAGATGTCTACTCCATCTAATCTATTTGGAGAATTTAGCTCTATAGCTCTTCTTATCGTATTGGCTTTGTGTAATACTCTATCTTTTCTAAGTCCAGCTCCTATTCCTGTTACCTCTACAGGATCACAATCTGCTATAACAGAAACTATTGCACTACTTGGCGTAGTATTGCAGATTCCCATTTCTCCAATTCCTATAAGATTATATCCTTTAGCTATATATTCATGAGTAATTTCAATTCCGATTTCTAATGATCTTATAGCTTCTTCTCTAGTCATTGCTGGCCCTTTTGCCATATTAGATGTTCCTTTTCTTATTTTATAATCTAAAACACCATCTAATTTTTCATCTGTATTTATACCTAAATCTACTGCTATAACATCTGCATTTACAAACTTAGATATAGCTCCTACTCCACATATTCCTTTTGTAAAATTAGGAAATTGTAACTTTGTTATTTTTTGAGGATCTGGAGCTACTCCTTCTTCATAAACTCCATGGTCTCCTGCAAATGCAATAATAGCTTTCTTATCTATTTCAAAATATTTTTTTTCACATATACCTGAAAGTTGTATACATATATCTTCTAATTTTCCAAGACTTCCAACAGGTTTTATTAATCTATCCAATCTTTCTTTTGCAGCAATCATATGTAATTCGCTTAGTGGGTTTATTTTCCCAACAGTATATTCTAAAAGTTGCATAATTACCTCCTATTATTTTGGTTTCTCAGAAATAAAAAAGACGTAACACTCTGGTTACGTCTTTAAGTTTACTATCTTATTTAAAAATAAAATACTTTGACATTTAAATTCTATAACCCCGAGAACCTAGTTTAATATACTAGGCAGGTCTCCTGACTTAGCTTCATCCTTACTCTAACCTTCCCGTTTTAATAAATTATAACAGTGGTAAATAGAGCTTGTCTGCATCACAGTAGCGGGGACTGTAGAGGATTTACACCTCTTTCCCTATTAATCTTAAATCTAAGAACCTAAATATATTTTATCTATAT
>PVLC010050321.1:0-10129 GCA_004027655.1 Graphiurus murinus | reverse complement strand
CCACTGGGATGCGGTTCCCCCTTCCCCACGCTTGGGATCCGGATATCGGAAAGAACTCTCTGCAGAGCTACAAGCTCAGCCCGAATCCTCACTTCTCCCTGGAGGTGCAAAACGGAGCGGATGGTAACAAGTACCCAGAACTGGTGCTGGAGCGCGCCCTGGACCGCGAAGAGAAGGCCGCTCACCACCTGGTCCTCTCGGCCTCCGACGGGGGCGACCCGGTCCGCACCGGCACCGCGCGCATCCGCGTGATGGTGGTTGACGCGAACGACAACGCGCCAGCCTTTTCTCGGCCCGAGTACCGCGTGAGCGTTCCGGAGGATGTGGCCGTGGGCACTCGGCTGCTGGCGGTGACCGCCACCGACCCCGACGAGGGCGCCAATGCGGAAGTGAGGTATTCCTTCCGGTACGTGGACGACAAGGCGGCCCAAGTCTTCCAGCTAGACAGTAATTTAGGGACAATAGCAACAATAGGAGAGTTGAACCACGAGGACTCGGGTTTCTACGAGATGGAAGTGCAAGCAATGGACAACGCGGGCTATTCTGCTCGAGCCAAAGTCCTCATCACAGTTCTGGACGTGAATGACAATGCCCCCGAAGTAGTCGTCACCTCTCTCACCAGCTCCATCCCGGAAAACTCTCCCAGAGGAACTTTAATTGCCCTTTTAAATGTAAAAGACCAAGACTCTGGGGAAAATGGACAGGTAGTCTGTTCCATCCAAGGGAAGCTGCCCTTTAGATTAGAAAAATCTTACGGAAATTACTATAGTTTAGTCACAGACACAGTTTTAGACCGGGAACAGGTTCCTAGCTACAACATCACGGTGACCGCCACTGATGGGGGAAGTCCGTCCCTGTTCACCCAAACGCTTATCTCGCTGAACATAGCAGACACCAATGATAACCCGCCCGTCTTCCCTCACGCCACCTACTCCGCCTATATCCTAGAGAATAACCCTAGAGGCGCCTCCATCATCTCGGTGGCCGCCCACGACCCTGACTGTGACAAGAACGCCCAGGTCACTTATTCCTTGGTTGAGGACACCCTCCAAGGGGCACCCATATCCTCCTATGTCTCTATCAACTCGGACACCGGTGTCTTATACGCATTGCAATCTTTCGACTATGAGCATCTCCAAGACCTACAGTTGCAGGTGGTGGCCCGCGACAGTGGAGACCCGCCGCTCAGCAGCAACGCGTCATTGAGCCTGTTCGTGCTGGACCAGAATGACAACGTGCCTGAAATCCTGTACCCTGCCATCCCTTCCGACGGCTCCACTGGTGTGGAGCTGGCTCCCCGCTCTGCAGAGCCTGGTTATCTGGTGACCAAGATAGTGGCAGTAGACAGAGACTCCGGCCAAAACGCCTGGCTGTTCTACCGCCTGCTCAAGGCCAGTGAGCCAGGACTCTTCTCGGTGGGGCTGCACACGGGCGAGGTGCGCACAGCAAGGGCCCTGCTGGACAGAGATGCCCTCAAGCAGAGTCTTGTGGTGTCTGTGCAGGACCACGGCCAGCCTCCTCTCTCAGCCACTGTCACGCTCACCGTGGCTGTAGCCGATAGCATCCCCGACGTCCTGGCGGATCTGGGCAGTCTAGAGTCTCCTGACAACTCTGAGACCTCAAGCCTCACGCTCTACCTGGTGGTGGCAGTGGCTGCAGTGTCCTGCGTCTTCCTGGTCTTTGTCATCGTGCTGCTGGCGCTCAGGCTGAGGCGCTGGCACTCGCTGCGCCTACTCCAGGCTGCAGGGAACGGATTGGCTGGCGTGCCCGCCTCGCACTTTGTGGGCGTGGACGGGGTGCAAGCTTTCCTGCAGACCTATTCCCACGAGGTCTCCCTTACCGCCGACTCGAGGAAGAGCCATCTGATCTTCCCCCAGCCCAACTATGCCGACACGCTCATCAGTCAGGAGAGCTGTGAGAAAAGCGAGCCTCTTTTGCTCTCAGGCGATTCGGCGTTTTCTAAAGACAATCATGCACTAATTCAGGTGAGTCCATATCAGATATTCTCCGAGCTTGGAGCAAAATATTCCTTAGTATAAATGATTCATGTGAGCCGGGAGTGATGGCGCATGCTTGTAATCCCAGTACTTGGGAGGCTGAGACAGGAAGGTCACAGGTTCGCAGCCAGTCTCAGCTAATGAGGCCCTCTGCAACTTGGGGAGACCCTGTTTCAAAATAAAGAATAAAAAATAGGACTGGGTGTAGCTCGGAGGTAGAATGCCCCTAGTTTCAATCCCCAGCAGCGCTAAATAAATAAATAAATAAATAAATAAATAAATAAATAAATAATCCATGTGTATTCGGAATTTATAAATCGGATGTCAAAAAAATTTTATGTATCTTGCAGACACGAACAGCCTGGTCACCTTTACTCATGCCTTGTATGTAAATATAATATTAATATCAACCTTCTATGTAAACATAATATGATGATATTAAGTACTATTATATAAGACAGAAACAGCTTATACTGTTAATACTCCATATAATTTTCTAGTCTAACTTGCCAACTATAGTGCTCTTTTTGCTTTTTTTTTTTTCTCTCTGCCATGCAATAGTTTTGTGAGGAACATCTGATACCAATTTATCTGTTAAGAACACAGATTCTTCTGAAGAATCTAATTCAATGGAAAGTATAAATGAAAATTTTATTGAAGTATTTTTTGTAGTGATATATATAGATCATCCCAGGACCTGAGCATGCTAAGCCCTCTACCACTGAGTTATATCCCCAGCTCATATAGAGTGGTTTTTAAATACACTTGAGATTACTAACAAATTTATAAATGCACTTAGTTTCTTTTAAAGGACATTAATTTAGCTGAGCATGGTGGTGCACTCTTGTAATTCCAGTACTTAGGGAGGCTGAGACAGGAGGATTGCAGATTTGCAGTGAGACCCTGTTTGAAAATAAAGAACAAAAAATAGATCTGGGGGTGTACCTCGGAGGTAGAATGCCCGTTCAATCCCCAGAACTGCAAAATAAATAAATAAATAAAATAAAGAACATTAATTCAAACTTTGAGCAGTGGCAGTATCATACCCAATGAGGAGTGATTATTGCTAATTAAAGGACATTGATTCTTTCTGGTCATTAGGAATACATACATTTATACTTTCTCAGAATCCTGTCATTTCACATTCATTCAACTTCCAAATATGGTGAGTGTATTTCTTATACATTTAAAGTTTTCTCAAATATGTGAAGTATGTGTTGTCACAAGGAAAAACTAAAGATTTTTTCACCTCTATTATACATTTCAGTCATACTGTATTCATGTGTTATATATAATAAAGTTATACATTTCTTTTACTCATTTTATCTGCGCTGATGATATTAATGATAACTTTGTGAAATATTCAGAATTAACAGGATGGCTCAATGATACCTTGAAAAAAAAATTGTGTGGTACTGGGGATTGAACCCTAGGGCATTGTACCTGAGCTACATCCCCAGCCCTATCTTATTTTTTATTTTGAAACAGGGTCTCACCAGGTTGCGGGGGGCCTCACTAAGTTCCTAAGGCTGTCCTTGAATCTTCCTGTCTCAGCCTCCCAAGTACTGGGATTAAAAGTGTGCACTACCATGTCCGGGTGACTGAATTTTTTTTTTTGTATTCTACTCAGCTGAGAATATCTTTAAGAAAATAACTTTTTTTAAAAAATGGGGTCCTACCTACTTGGGAGACTGAGGCAGGAGGATTGAAAGTTCAAGGCAAACCTGGGCAGCTTATCTCAAAATAAAAATTTCAAAATGCCTGAGAATGTAGCTCAGTGGTAGAGCACTTGCTTAACATGTGCAAGATTCTGGGTTCAATCCCCAGTACTGCGAAAGTAAAAAATTGGATTGGGGTGGAAGGTTTATAGTTAGAAATTGGGCTTGGTGGTAGAGCACTTACCTAGCATTTTTGAGGCCCAATGTTTGATCCCCAATGCTGAAAAGAAAATTAAGTGTGTTCTGAACATATTTTTGGTGTAATGGAAAATCTGCAGAAAGTTTATTACTTTTGAGAAAGTATTATCTGATTTCTTTTGGTGAATTGTATAGAGGTAGGGAACCATAAGATCCAAATTATTAAATTATTTTTTCTGTTTTTATTCTGTGTGTGTGTGTGCGCACGTGTGTGTGTGTGTGTGTGTGTGTGTGTGTGTGTGTGTGTTTTAACTAAGGATTGAACCCAGGGATGTTCTACCTCAGAGCTATACTCCAACCCTTTTGAGTTTTTTGTTTTTAAAATAGAGGTTGCTGAAAGTCTTGCTACTTACTGAGGCTGTCCTCAAACTTTCGATCCTCATGTCTCAGCCTCTCAAGTACTGGGATTATAGGTATGCACCACCACACCCAGTCTAAAATGAGCTGTAGGACTATTATTTATTTTTTGTGGTACTAGGGATTGAACTCAGGGGTATTCTATCTCTGAACTACACCCCCAGCTCCTTTATTTTATTTTATTTTATTTTATTTTATTTTATTTTATTTTTTGCGGTACTGGGGATTGAACTCAGAGGCATTCTACCTCCGAGCTATACCCCCGGCCCTATTTTTTATTCTTTATTTTGAAACCGGGTCTCACTAAGTTGCGGAGTGCCTCACTTAAGTAGCTGAGGCTGGCCGCGAACCCGGATCCTCCGGTCTCAGCCTCCCAAATGCCTTTATTTTATTTTATTTTTTGTTTTGAAACAAGGTCTCACTAAGTTGCTGGGAGTCTCACTAAATTACTGAGGCTGGTGTCAAACCTGCAATCCTCCTTTCTCAGCCTCCCAAGTACTGGGATTACAAAGCATACTCCACCACAACCCCTTTTTTCATTTGTTGTCTATCTACTTTGGAAAATACAACAGTTAAAACATAGATTTATAAAAGAGATGAAAAGTCAGGCGTGGTGGCACATGCTTGTAATCCCAGCATTTGGGAGGCTGAGACCGGAGCATCCAGGTTCACGGCCAGCCTCAGCTACCTAGTGAGGCAGTCCGCAACTTAGTGAGACCCTGTTTCAAAATAAAGAATAAAAAATAGGACTGGAGGTATAGCTTGGAGGTAGAATGCCCCTGAGTTCAATCCCCAGTACCACAAAAAAAAAAAAAAAAAAAAAAAAAGAGAGAGAGAGAGAGATGAAAACCTCTTAAAGATAATCAAATGCCTCTAAAATGAGATAGTTGCTATTACCAAGATTCACATATCATTTTTGATAACAAAGACAAAAAAAGTAATATAGATTACGTGGTTCTACTTGTGTGATTTTTTTTAAAGGAAGCATTTCAGCCTATATAAAAATATAAAGTGTATACTTACATTAAGTTCCCAGTAGAAGTTACTAAGTACAGTGTTCTGTAATATTAAGAGAAATACAGAGCAGTGCATCGCCAGTTGTAGAAACTATCAAAATGTTTATCACATGGCCACTTCTCATATGGTAGGCATCTCAAAATGAAAGACATAACTGGAAAAAACAAATTGAGAAGCTAAGCTAATATGGTTTTATTATACAGATCTTTGCTCACCTAACTAGATTCAGGAACAAATCTTTGAGACTGAGAGCATGAATGAATACTCAGGACTCTTAGACTGTGTCACAAAAATCAATTAATCTGGAAAGCCTTCATTAGTTGTTTAATGAATGAATGAGGAATGAATGTAATTTGAGCATTTCCTGATATCAGTATTCTGAATTTTTGGATGTAGTGTTGTAGAAGACAAAGAAGTTTTGCAGTTAGGTCACTTTTGATAAGTTATTTAATCTCTTTGAGCCTCAGCAAAATAGGGATAATAATATCTAATTTGAAAGATTTTGATGAGGACCAGGGATAATATATAAATTGTCTGGTTCACAATCTGTAGTTTTTTGTTTTTTTTTTTTTTTCGGTACTGGGGATTGAACTCAGGGGCATTCTACCTCCGAGCTATACCCCCAGCCCTATTTTTGAAACCGAGTCTCACTAAGTTGAGGAGTGCCTCACTAGGTAGCAGAGGCTGGCCTGGAACCGGTATCCTCTGGTCTCAGCCTCCCGAATGCTGGGATTACAAGCGTGCGCCACCACGCCCGGCTCACAATCTGTAGTTAATTAGCAGTAGCGTTTATAAGGTTGACAGAAAAAAATAACTCATGCTTTTAATGCCAGCATACTTGGCATTCTGTTGGGAAAAGTAATAATGAATTATATGCATCTCCAGGTGGTACAATGGGATGATTTGTGGGTAGAAACAAACTTTCCTAAAATTTTTGTGAAGCTACTTTAAAAATCTTAAGTACCTAAACTTATTTTTTACTGAGATGCCACAGCTTTAGGCCATACGTAATAGGAGAAAGATTGTTTTGCATGAGACAATTTTGTGAATGTTAATTTTTTCTGTCCGAAAAGTGTAATCTAAACAAGTCCTGTCAAACTTCTTATTTTATTTATTTATTTGTTTTATTATTTATTTTTTGCGGTACTGGGGATTGAACCCAAGGGCTTTCTACCTCTGAGCTATACCCCCAGTCCTATTTTTTATTCTTTATTTTGAAACAGGGTCTCACTAAGTTAGTGAGAGCCTCACTAGGTAGCTGAGACTGGCCACGAACCAGATCCTAAGGTCTCAGCCTTCCAAGTACTGGGATTACAAGTATGTGCCACCACACCCAGCTAAACTTCTTATTTTTAAAAAAGCAGTTAACTCAAGTTTGAGGCCAGCCTTGGCAATTTAGGGAGACTTTTGCCTCAAAAATAAGCAAATAAAAAGGGCGGGGGGTGTAGCTCAGTGTAGAGCACTCCTGTGTTCAATCGCCAGTAACAAAACAAAAGCAGAAAAACAAAACCAAACAAAAAAAGCAATTTACTCCAATGAGATCATGAGAATTTAACTGGCAAACAGATCATCAAAAATTGAAGTTTGGACTTAATAGTTTTGTCCATTTGAGAATTGAAGTGAATGGGTGTACAAAATAGCAATCTTAAGCCGGGCGTGGTGGTGCACGCCTGTAATCCCAGCATTCGGGAGGCTAAGACCGGAGGATCTGGGTTCACAGCCAGCCTCAGCTACCTAGTGAGGCACTGCAACTTAGTGAGACCCGGTTTCAAAATAAAGAATAAAAAATAGGTCTGGGGGTATAGCTCGGAGGTAGAATGCCCCCGAGTTCAATTCCCAGTACTGCAAAAAAAAAAAAAAAATAGCAAGCAACCTTAGTTTTAGAAAATTTAGGATAGTTGCTGATAATTGTTAATTAAAATATTTGTTGAGCTGGGTATGGTGGCACATACTTGTATTCCTAGTACTTGGGAGGCTGAGACAGGAGGATCACAGGTTCACTGCCAGTCTCAGCTACTTAGTAAGGCCCTCCACAACTTAGTGAGACCCTGTTTCAAAATAAAACATAAAATTGGGCTGGGAGTATAGCTCAGAGGTAGAATGCCCCTGGGTTCAATCCCCAGCACCCACCACAAAAAAAAAAAAAAAAAATTGTTGATTGTTTTCTGAAAGTAACTGAGTAACAGGTTTAGATGTTCACATTTCTTCTGGTCCCAATAATGAAAGTGTGTCAAGGGATTTGCTTATCTTCTTATGTGTTACAGCAAATGGATGTGCATTCATTTCATCTAATAAGTTAATCAAACTGTTTAGCTATATGTAATTTAAAAGTTGTACCATTGAGCCAGGCATGATGGAACACATCTATAATCTCAGTACTTGGGACACTGAGAGAGGAGGATCTCAGGTCGAAGGGCCAGCAACTTAGAGAGACCCTCAGCGACTTAACAAGACTTGTTTCAAAATAAAAAAATTAAAAAGGCTGGGAGTGTAGCTCAGAGCTAGAATGTCCCTGGATTCAGTCCCCAGTTCCATACACCCACATCCACACACAAAAAGTTGTAGCTCCATTGAAAATTGGAATGTAACCTGTCAGCAGATCTTCTTTCACCACGTTCATTCTAGAGGAAGTACTGAAGCAGCAACAGCCTAAGAACCTAGCTGAGACTATATAACTCATAGATCAGTTTTCAATGAATGGGAAGGTTAATGATCAATGAGAGGACTGTGTATCATAGCTTTCTCAGTGACATGTAACAGACTGTAGCTCTGATCATGAATTGGATAATTCTATTGGAAAATCTACTTTTTCTTCAAGATACCAGGTTCAAAAAGGCAATCACATAGTTGTGAAAGGATGTTGATCAGGTTTAATGAGCCTACATATCAGGGAAGAAACAGATTGACTGTCTGATGTTATACTTTGAGTTTATCTGTGGGAAACCATGCGTAATAGAGGATACCAATCATAGTGGATACTGTTTTGAACAAATTCTTCAAAGATAGCATATGACAAAAGTAACTGGAAATATTTTATGGTGATATTTATGGATGCCATATGGGAAGGGCTCTGGTTCAGAAAAAATGTGAAGAAATTGTCATTGGACAGACTATTGAGTCAAACAAAATGATCTATGTGAGAAGTGGGTACTACCATAAATTTTCTTACAAAGTTATACACATATCTACTATGTGTTATAGCATTGAGGGCAGATATTATTTCTTAGTTCATTGTTAAGTGTCTGAGCACATCATACAATGGTTTACACACCTACTCACTCAATGAAATGTCTGAGTTAAAATGATTAGAAGGTAGTCTCTTGATAGTCGGGCATGGTGGTGCACATTTGTAATCTCTGTAACTTGGGAAGCTGAGACTAAAGGATCACAGGTTGGAGGTCAGCCACAGCGACTTAGTGAGGTTCTCATTAACTTAGCAAGACCCTGTTTCCAAATAAAAAATAAAATAAGAGTTAGGAGTGTAGCTCAGAGGTAGAATGCCCTTGAGTTCCATCCCCAGTAACACACACACACACACACACACACACACACACACACACACACACACGGTCAAGAAAAAATAAAAAGAAGTCATCACTTTGACTTAATGTCCTGAAGTCACTGAGGTTATAAATTTCCAGAAATATTTAATTGCAAGAGCAAGACTAGTACCTTTCAACTTGCAAATTCAGTGAGAAACATCTTTGTCTTTGTTCTCAACTCTCCAGAGCCTTGCATTCTGCTTTCTTCAGGCTGCAGTTCTGGAGAAGTTCCCCTGTTAGCCAACATGGAAACAGTTAAGTGAGTGGATCTCCTAAGTTTCCTGCTAGGTGGTTTTCCCAATTTGGATGAATGCAAATCCAAAGGCAGACCAAAAATATTTATCTTGTGACTCCTAGTTCTACAAACCTCAGCCAGGAACACATGGATTCACAAAAAAATGAACTTTGCTCCTTTTTGGATGGAGGCTCTATAATTTGCTCCTTTTTGGATGGAGGCTCTATAATTCAAAGATAGTCTGAAAAGAGCCTCATCTGGGCTAAAGCAGCAGTTACCCCAACTGTGAAAGAGATCCCCAGTGTAGCCGGGCGTGGTGGCGCATGCTTGTAATCCCAGCATTCGGGAGGCTGAGACCGGAGGATCCAGGTTCACGGCCAGCCTCAGCTACCTAGTGAGGCACTCCGCAACTTAGTGAGACTCGGTTTCAAAATAAAGAATACAAAATAGGGCTGGGGGTGTAGCTCGGAGGTAGAATGCCCCTGAGTTCAATCCCCAGTACCGCCAAAAAAAACCAAAAAAAAAAAAAAGAGATCCCCAGTGACAGACTGCCAGACCAGGTGGGACCATGGCATGTACTGTTTCCCTTGCTGCTGGTTTTGTGCTGCCAGGGTTCTCCCAACAGATCTGCTATTCAATCCCTGAGGAACTGGCCACGGGTTTGGCGGTGGGAAACTTTACAAAGGATCTGAGTCTCAGTGTCCAAGACTTAACACACTTGGAAGTTGGGAGTTAATGCTATAAAGGAATACTCTGAGTGAAGAGTTGAGACTTACCTATGAGTGATGGGAGTGATTGGAGAAGACACACCCCGGAGACAGTGTGCCCCATACATTTAGAAACTGTAGTTGAAAATGTTAATTAGCGATTAACATCTTCCAAATGTTAATATAGAGATTCAGGATGTGAATAATATGGCCCATTGTTTAGCAGAAATGTTATTAAGTTAAATGTCTGAGTGGACCCAGCCAGGAGCAAATTTGGAATAGAACCTGCAGAAAATCCTGATGTTGGAAGCACTTCTTTACAAAATCACCCCACTAGGCAGGTTTCCGTAGTATAGTG